>JACXGM010004444.1:0-32647 GCA_016801145.1 Umbra pygmaea | reverse complement strand
TCTCTCTTTACTGTCTCTCTCTCTCCTGTTTCTCTCTCTAATGTCTCTCTCTCTCCTGTCTCTCTCTCTCCTGTTTCTCTCTCTAATGTCTCTCTCTCCTGTCTCTCTCTCTTGTCTCTCTTCTGTCTCTCTCCTGTCTCTCTCTCTTGTCTCTCGCTCCTGTCTTTCATCCCTTTCCCTTCCTCTCTTCCCACTTTCTTCAATTCTCTCTCTCTTCTCTCTCTCTTGTCTCTCTCGTCTCTCTCTTGTCTCTCTCTTCTCTCTCTCGTCTCTCTCTTGTCACTCTCTTCTGTCTCTCTCCTGTCTCTCTCTGTTGTCTCTCGCTCTCCTGTCTTTCATCTCTCTCTCTCTCCCTTCCTCTCTTCCCACTTTCTTCAATCCTGTCTCTCTCTCTGCTCTCATCCCCTTTCATCAACAGAGCGCTGGTGCTTCCCGTAATGCTGAGAGAAGCAGGAAAAACTGATCATGGCTCAAATTCCTTAGATCGACAATGCAGAAAAGCTCAAAACAGGATATGCCCGTTACACAAAACTATTCCTCACGGAGGCCTGTAGATCTAGAGAATGTTCTATTTAGGCTAAGACTTGTAATGATGACACATTGTTGCTTGGAAGATGATCCATTTCATGTTGGTTACCCTAACATTCACAGTAATCTGTTTTGCATGGCATTAACTGTGGTCGACCTGTACAGTTTAAAGGAAGTATAAAAGTGAACTGTTGCTTTTATGATGTTTACTGTAACCACATTCTGGTATGAGGGAATATAACAAATCAGCCATATCTGCACATCAGACTTTTCCCAGCATTTTTTACCCCTGAACTGAAGATACCAAATCTTCTCCAAATGTGTGGACAATGTTCTGGAGATCAAATGTGTGGACAATGTTCTGGAGATCAAATGTGTGGACAATGTTCTGGAGATCAAATGTGTGGACAATGTTCTGGAGATCAAATGTGTGGACAATGTTCTGGAGATCTGTCTCTTTACATTTACTTTAGATACAGCTTTTGGTTACATCCCCATACCTACAATTTTATCTAATTTCGTTTCATGGGCATACTGTATGTCTTTAAATCTATTGGTGTAGACAATGTGGTCTCTAAGTTACTAGTGTAATTATTAATAATACTATTAATAATATCGATGATTATTATTATTATAAATGATAATATTCCATTCAGTTCTGTGATGCAGAATATTAGCATTGTGATTTGCTAAATTGTCTTTGAATACACTGCCCACCATTAAGGCCCAAGGTTGTTTTTCCATGAAGTTGATTCTAAAGGCTCTTCTGAACCCAGTGATGAATCAGTCATAAGAGGGGCTTCTATGATTTGTCTTCCTGCCCAGTCAGCCCAGAAGGAGAGGTCCAGCCCAGGCAATGATTCAAGGGGATCAGAACAGCTCCCAGCCCATTATCACTACTCCCCCTGGATCCATGCCTCACAAGTGCTTGTCTTTGTTGACATAACCTTAGGGTGACGGTTAGTTTGCTGGTAACTGGGACACCACTTCACGTTTTGTTCACTCATTCCCTCTCTCTTTCTCCATCTTCACTCGCTCCCTCTCATTGTCTCGGAGACACTCCATCCTGTTAGCTATCTGACAATCCAAACTTCCTCAGTCAGGTTTTTCTTAAATACCTCTTTGTTATTCTTGGTGAAATGTCCGTTAATGAAGAACCCACACAGAAGATTTTGAAAATGAATAGTTGCTCATGGTATACTGATTCTTGTTTTTGTGCTTCAATACACACACGATGAGGCTCGGAAACGTACTCATTGCCTGAGTACATTTTACGAGGCTTTTTGTTTATCTAAGCAGTCAAATCAATGGTTCTTCCATAACAACAACACGAAACTGTCATAAAACCCACCAGCGATCATTTCGCCATCAACCAGGAGCAGATATGACATGTTGTCTCACAGTGCTGATAACAACGTCTGTCTAATCTTGGAATTCATCCCACATGGCACACTATTCCTTATGAAGTGCACCACATTTGACAAGGTCCCAAAGAAAATAGGGTGTGATTTGTTCCAGAAAAAGCAGCATTAATAGAGAACTTGTCTGTGGAGATAAGATGTTAATCACCTGTTTGGATCCAGCAGTGCAGATCCATCAGCAGTTCTGTAGATTGTTAAACGGATGGTCAATTACAATACCATTCTTTGTCCAGATAAATAGAGATAATACACTTAGAGTATTTATGATTTGGTCTTTAAGACTCACAGACCTGTAGTTGTATCATACTAGTCTTGAATAATATGACAGGTGTACCTTCGTTTGACTCTCTGCTCCCATTAGCCACTGAGGTACAGCAGGGAGATGTCATGCATTACTCTTGTCACCAGTAAAAGCAAATGACAGTACCAGGAAAAAATACCAAATTCCCTTACTGATTGACTGATAGAGGTTTGAAGAGCACATTGTCCCAAATCTACACGTACACATTAAAAAAGGTCAACCCTTTATTTTCCAAAAATGCATTTATCGATTAACTTTACCAACAGGCTGATTAGTAACACATTTATTACACAATTCAAACAGTACATGACTATTACAGTTCTAATATGAAGAAAAAGAAAAAAAGTCTCTATTGATTTATTCTTTATTCTACCTTCAGAGGCCTTGGATAACAGCCAAGCCTCCTAACCTGGCATCAGCCTCGGGTTGGCACCAAACACCACCCTATTCCCTATATTGGCCACTATTTCTTAACAGGGGTTATGAAACACCTGTCCAAGCATAGGGTGCCAATTGGGAGGTCCAGAAGTGTACAGGGTAGTGCTGTATAGTAACCATCAATCGAATTGAGAGAGGAAAGGCCACATAAGTTATTGTCTTGATATAAATGAACCCCAGTGGAATGTAGCTCACTGATTGGCTGGCCGATGGCAGTCTCTCAAGCACCACCTGTTTCTCTCTATAGTGCACAAAAAGTAGTGGACATTCTAGGGAATAGGGTTTAATTCAGATTGCGGCCACTGGCTTCTGCGCCAATGTCGGCCTTGAATAAATGGACACCATTATCTCTGGTTGATAAGTTAATGAGGACAGTGATACAGTACCTGCCGGCTGTGGAGGAGACTCCGCTCGTTGACTGGAGTGACACAGATGAACCAAACTAGCTAATAAATGAGTGTTAGCGCATTGGGCACCTCCATTAACAGGTCCAGCTCAGGGCTATAAATCTAAACCAAGAGCTAACACATAACCCTTCCTCTCATGGATCCGCCTCATCAGCCTGGGGGAATAAAGGGGTTGAATGTTAAATTGCCTGTGAGGACGTTACGTTTGGAAAGATAGTAAACATTGTCTCATCTGGCCGGTGGGGCACAGATACTAAACGTAACTCAACATTAGGGTCATTGTCTGGAGAAGAGATGGTCCTCGAATAATCAGGCTGAATGACAAAGTTGTTAGAGATGTTTTAGCACTCAATGTACAGTAATGGTTTAATGTCAGAGAAAGAGAGAGAGAGAGAGAGAGAGAGAGAGAGAGAGAGAGAGAGAGACAGACAGACAGACAGACAGACAGACAGACAGACAGACAGACAGACAGACAGACAGACAGACAGACAGACAGAAAGAGAGCAGATATAATGAGAGAGACAATGACAGACAGACAGATCTTGTGGGAAGACCGTCTAATCTCACTAGCGTTAAATACAGTTTAATGGAAGATATTGAAAGCTACCATCTAAATACAAGCTAGAGAGCAGCTTAAGACGGCAGTTATTTCTTTATCTATTATTTAAAAGAAGTAGAATAGTGACAAAATACATTATTAGAATCACATGATTTAGTGTTAGTCCTGGTCTGAACCTGTGGCCCCTCACAATCTCATTGTGTATCAGTCACAGATATAATCTGGTTGAATCTCTCTATCAAGCAGCGGATTGGTTGTTAGGTCAGGTGTTATCCAGAGCTTTAATCATGACCAGAGAGAAAAACAAACAAGCCATTAGTGTAACATCTATACAGGCCCTTTGTCATCACGAAATCACTGATTGGGTTCTGGAACTCTCAAATAGAACACTCACTATCTAACATTCTAATTGATAGCACTAGCTAACTGAAAAATCATTCTTCTAGGTTTACAAGCTCTGGAAAGAACACCTACTAATTGACAAGATGGAGAGGAAACATGTTTTCAATTAAATAATCAATATTTAGCCGTCAGTTGTTGTCCCAGAAACCACTTCCTCTTTGTCCCAAGGTTTGCATTTAGAGATTGATATTAAAACATGAATAAACATTAATTCAATGCATGATGTCCCCTTTGGAAGAACTGAACACAATACTAAGAGGCAGATTCCTGATGTGACTAAGGAGAACACACTCAGTGCTTTACTGCTCACTCAGCTGTACTATTTGCTTTTCAATTAGGCCAAATCCAAATGGACGTAGGACATTTTAAAAGTATTCACCTGCTACTTAAATGACTTGAAGTTTTTCTGCATGACCCGCCAATTACAGATAACTCCATAACAGCGATTACTTGCACAAACAAGGGGACTGTCAGAATAACAAAACCAGTTAATAAATAGTTAGGTCCAAATTCTGCAAACATCCGTTATTAATGACAGTGTCATTAGGAGCAGCAGGCGTAGTTGGAGGGAACTAAACAGGTTCAGCCCAATACAGAAGTGATTGTAAACAGGTTTAGGTGTGCTCTTATCAATTTCGATAAAATGTTTTTTAAAGCCCTTTTTTATCAGCCGTTTTTACAAATTGTTATTCAGATACCCACAATAAAAATCTGTTGCACAGTGGTTGTGGGAAACTTCCTAGTAGAGTCACAACTTTGGAAGAAACAGAGAGAGGATCCAGATTATCAGAGGTAGCCAATTGTCTTCTGGCTGTGCCGAGTCAAGGCTATAGGAGAACATGAAACCACATCAATTTTTCTACATGACCAATAAATCCAGGTGGGCTGTTTCAAGAAGCAGAATGAGAGTGGACAAGGATGAACAGGTGGGCTGGTTCAAGAAGCAGAAGGAGAGTGGACAAGGATGACCAGGTGGGCTGGTTCAAGAAGCAGAAGGAGAGTGGACAAGGATGACCAGGTGGGCTGGTTCAAGAAGCAGAAGGAGAGTGGACAAGGATGACCAGGTGGGCTGGTTCAAGAAGCAGAAGGAGAGTGGACAAGGATGACCAGGTGGGCTGGTTCAAGAAGCAGAAGAAGAGTGGACAAGGATGACCAGGTGGGCTGGTTCAAGAAGCAGAAGAAGAGTGGACAAGGATGACCAGGTGGGCTGGTTCAAGAAGCAGGAGAGTGGACAAGGATGACCAGGTGGGCTGGTTCAAGAAGCGGAAGGAGAGTGGACAAGGATGACCAGGTGGGCTGTCGGCAGTGACAGCAGAAGTCATCGGAAAGAAACAAGATTAGCACAATGCCCAGGTGGACTGTGGACAAGGACAGAGTCGTCAGGCCAGGTAGCCACAAGGAGAGTCCAATAGTTCAGATACTCTTACAATTTAACCGGACTCTAGAGAAATTAGAGAGCAAGATGGTTATGTCCAAAACAATACATCATAAAATTCAGTCTTTAACTAATGCAATATGTGGACACAGAAAAGATCGAATGACCTTAAGCCCCCAGCTCATGAAATATTGCATTGGGACTGATGTTTCGCAAGCCAGACAGCTACTTCTGCAATCTTTGAAAGGCTACAGTATGGACGTCTGGACAACTTCGTATAAAAATAAAATTAAACAAGCAGAGGGAGGTGACGTCACCACCTCTTCGATACTGAGGAAGATTCCCGGCATAGTTTCCACAGGCCCCACCTACCGAAAAACACTTTCTTTTTAAAAGTTGTTCATCTGAAGAGAACGCACCCCGAAACAATATGTTTATATTTTTGAATGTGAAAAGAAAATTGCCTTAGCAGACATTGTGTTGTTACCCATATTCTAGTGAGGCTGAGGTGTGTGTGTGTAGGGGGGCAAAGACAGGTTTTAATGTCATCCTTTGACAAAAATGCACATTGAACCTGTAATTTGTCCTGTAATTTTTCTAAGATTTTGATTGTTAAATACTTTTCAGAAGTCATGATGTACTCTTGATTTAGGGCAGGCATCTCCCATCCTGTTCCTAGAAACCAACTGTTCTGATTGTTTTCTCTCCAACCCTAATTTAGCACACCTGATTCTAATAATTACCGGTAGCTGGTTGACAAGTTGAATGAGGCTACATAATGTAAAGTTGGAGTTAAAACCTCCAGGATGGTAACTATCCAGAACCAGAGTTGGAGACCCCTGATTTAGAGCCATACAGCCCAACAGAAAATGTACACTCATTTTTAGTTTTTTAACTGTGCTGTAATTTTGTTGTGTTTTTATTCCAAATGATTGGATGTGCAGGTCCTGAGGCTTGAAGGTTTATAGAATAATAGGTTTTTAAACTCAGGTCTAGCAAACATAGAATTCGGGGACAAGGTACTCCGAATAATTCACTCAACAAAATTGTTTCCCCCAATATTTATTAAATGAGTCTTTCAAAACTAACTACAAGTGTTTTTTTATCACAGCGGTTCATTTCAATTAAGCAAGGTCATATACATTAATTTAAACATGTTAAATGACAAATTCATGATGTTACACAGATTGTAATATATATGTAAATTGGAATTGATTTTTAATGATTTAAAATACCCATTCAATCACTGCCTCATTGAGATTATTTTTAGTATTTGTACTCTGTGCAGTAGATATGTTTTGTACCAAATGAAATGAAATCCCTGAGATCCCTCTGTTTCCTTAGCATTGTTTTGCGTTTTTTTAATTTAAACAGTTTAGTGCCCTTTGGCTATGCCCTTTCCTTTAATTGTTTTAACAAACAATTATTTTCACAGATAAATAGAGATGGAGACAAAAAGACAAACAGAGACTCTAAAGAGCCAGTAGAGCAAACCTTGGAAGATTCAAAAAGACAGAGGGATAGATTTATCAAGCTGTTTGCGACTGTTTCCAGGCGCTAATTGTTCGCAAAGACGGACGTAACCGATGCGGGCTATTTACAAACCAGGCGCACTTGGGTAAAATCGCAGATTGCCTGCCACATGAGCGACAAGAGACAAGTTGCGCTTTCAATATGCGCTCGTGGGAGGGTCATGGGGAAAGTTGGAGTTCCATCCAAAAAGGTGGGAGGATACGCGTAAAGTGCGCCTAATTATATATTCCGTGGTATTTACAAAGACTGCCGCTAAAAGCGCGCCTTTATTCTGCGGGGGGAATTTTCCGCCTCTTAAAAGCAGGTCTAAACCAGCAAGCACGTTTTCCTGTGTGTTCAAATATAGCTACATCTATGGCAGCAGTGACAGCAACAAGTTTCAAACATAGCATCAAATAGACTTGGCACAAAAAATGACAAATGCCTCCATCTGTTCCATTTTTGATAAGCAATTTTGCGATTATTGACCTATATATCACTATTTAATTACTTAAACACATCGGTTGGCTTTACATATCAATGATATAGGCTAAACATATGCATATATCCCAAACGCCAACACAACAGTATCATTACAAGCCACACATACCTTCATTCTCTACAGAGATCTCCGCAGTATCTATGCCGTCCACACCTTCCACTTGTTCGGCAATGTGTATTTGCTGCACCACCTAGTTAGCGTGTTTATATCTGGTGGACCTGAACCGGTTCTCCTCTTTTTACCTCCTCCACTTCTCTCCGTTTAGATGATAACGAGTTGATTTAACTTGTTATGGCAATCGAAATTGGAGGTTTTTCAGAGGGTGTGGATGTTCTGCCCTGTAATAAATATCAGGTTTGCTGTTACTTCATGCAGTAAGACGTTAATTTCTTCTTCACTAAATTTAAGCTTGCGCTTTCTTTTTCCGTAGGGAGATCCATGATAGATACATGCGGGCCCATTGTTTGCTCTTTTAGAGGCACGCTAATGGAAGGTGGAGTATGCGCGGATTGCGTAATGGGTATCGGGTTTGATAAATACTACGCTAAATGGGGAAGCCTAGCGTGCGCTATTACCGAACGCGCATAAACAGACGCAGCGCAAAACTGCGCTAGTGTTAGTAAATTCGGCCCAGAGACTCTAACCGAGCCCGTAGAGCAGACCTTGGGAGATTCAAAGAGACAGACAGAAATTCTAATCCGAGCCTGTAGAGCAGACTTTGGAAGATTCAAAGGCATAAACAGAGACTCTAACCGATCCTGTGGAGCAGATCTTGGGAGATTCAAAGAGAAAAACAGAGACTCTAACCGATCCCGTGGAGCAGACCTTGGGAGATTCAAAGAGAAAATCAGAGACTTTCACCGAGCCTGTAGAGCAGACATTCGGAGATTCAAAGAGACAAATAGATACTCTAACCGAACTTGTAGAGCAGATGTTGGGATATTTGGGAGATACAAAGAGACAAACTGAGACTCTAACCGAGCCTGCAGAGCAGACCTTTGGAGATTCAAAGATATAAACAGAGACGTTTACCGAATCTGAGAGCAGACCTTGGGAGAGTAAAAGAGACAAACAGAGACTCTAACCAAGCCTTTAGAACAGACCTTGGGAGATTCAAACAGAGAAAACAGAGACTCTAACCGAGCCTGAAGAGCAGACCTTGGGAGATTCAAAGAGACAAACAGAGACTCTAACCGAGCCTGTAGAGCAGACCTTTGGAGATGATTCAAAGAGACTAACAAAGACTTTAACCAAGCCTGCAGAGCAGACCTTGGGAGATTCAAAGATATAAACAGAGACTTTAACCAAATCTGAGAGCAGACCTTGGGAGAGTAAAAGAGACAAACAGAGACTCTAACCAAGTCTGTAGAGCAGACCTTGGGAGATTTAAACAGAGAAAACAGAGACTCCAATGAGCCTGTAGAACAAACCTTGGGAGATTCAAAGAGACAAACAGAGACTCTAACCGAGCCTGAAGAGCAGACCTTGGCAGATTTAAAGAGACAAAAAGAGACTCTAACCAAGCCTGTAGAGCAAACCTTGGGAGATTCAAAGAGACAGAGACTCTAACCGAGCATGTAGAGCAGACCTTGGGAGATTCAAAGAGACAAACAGAGACTCTAACCGTGGTTCGTCGAATCTTAGGTACCACAAGAGAAATTGAAGATGAAGATCTGAGAGCACGTGAAGGAGTGTAAACATGGAGAGGTTGAGTAAGGTATTGTGGTGCAAGATTATTAAGTGCCTTATATGTGAGTAGCAACATCTTGAATTCAACTCTATACTGTACTGGAAGCCAGTGTATCTGCTGTAAAACAGAAGAAACATGCTCAATAGAAGGTGTTCTAGAAAGAATACAAGCTGCCGAATTCTGAACCAGCTGAAGCTTATGTAACAGTTTGGAGGGAACACCTGTGAGAAGAGCATTACAGTAGTCTATATGTGAAGTGACTAGTGCATGGATAAGAACTGCAGTATTGTTATTTGAGAGAAAGGGACGGAGACGTTAATATTACGTAAGTTGAAGTATGCAATCCGCGTGATGTTATTAATTTGAGTTTAAAAGGATAGTGTGCTATCCATGATGACACCCAAACTTTTAACCTTGGTAGAAGGACGGATTGTATTATTGTCAATGTACAAAGGAAAACTATTAGATTTAGATAAAACAGATCTAGTGTCAAATAGTAAAGCCTCAGTTTTGTTGCCATTTAGTTTCAAGAAGTTAGCTGAAAGCCAATATTTTATTTCAGCTAGACAGCTAGACAAAGATGGGGGAGGAAAAGAACCAGTGGGTTTGGCAGACATGTAAAGTTGGGTGTCATCCGCATAACAGTGGAAATTAATACCATACTTCCTCAAAATATACCCGAGAGGGAGCATATAGATAATAAAAAGAAGTGGGCCTAAAACAGAACCCTGGGGAACACCAGTGGAAGCTGTAGATGTTCTTGATCTAAAACCTTTCAAATGAATATGCTGACTGCATCCAGACAGATATGACATAAACCAAGACAGATGATAGTAATCCCAATAGAAGCTAACCTGTCAAGAAGTAATTTATGTGAGACAGTATCAAAGGCAGCGCTCAAATCAAGAAGGACAAGTATGGATAAAAGCCCAGATGCTGCCAACAGTAGATCATTGGTTATTCTGACAAGAGCAGTCTCAGTGCTAATTTCTTTATGAACAGTAAGGCCACACTCAAAAAAATGATTTGTTGGACTAATGTAACTGTGTTACTTATGTCAACAGAATGCACATAACTGGGTTATGTTGCATTTACGTAACATTATAATTTCGGTAACACCGTAATAAATATTATTACTTAAATGTAGCATAACCCAGTTATGTGCATTCTGTTGACATAACACAGTTACGTTAGTCCAACATATAATTTTTTTGAGTGCAGACCTGACGTACAACCGCTCTAACCTGTGGCATTTAGTTTTAAGTTCACGCAGTTCAAGTGTAAACCAAGGGGCTGAATGTGCAAATGAAACACTTCGAGTGCTCAAAGGTGCAAATTCATCTAAAATCATGCTCAGTCCTTCATCAGTCCTACTATTATCCGACATATATTATTATTAAACTTATAGCAAAGATTTGCCCCCAGTACTCCTCCCAGAGTTTTAAAGTTACATACACGAGTAAGGTACCAAAATGTGCGGCTCAATCCCGATCGAGTTGCTATTGTTTTGTGGAAGGTTTCGTAAAATGATTCACAAAATATTACTGTTTTTGTGGCGAAAAAATCCCATAGGAATGAATGGGCCGAAATTTCAGAGCGCTACTGCTCCCAGAGTGTTTATGCTACACACAAAAGCTAGTACCAAAACGTGCGGCTTGTTCCCCTTAACATTCCTGTCATTTCGTGAAAGGTTTGAAAAACGGTTTTCAAAATAATAGCGTTAAAAAAGTCCCATAGGAATGAATGGAGAAATTCTTCAGTGACACTACTCCCAGATTTTTTACACTACAGACACAAGTAAGGTACCAAAACGTGCAGACTACTAGTGGCGGCAAGAACACTTCACACAATTTCCCCAGAAATTGTACATATTCTAGTTATAATATGTAACCAGTTCATCAACAGTAGAGAAATCCCATTTCCTGGAAATTACTAAAATAAACTCTAATATTTATGTTTCTTGAAATTTAAAGAAAGATTTGCCAGATTTCTGTTAAAAATATAATATGCATTTTACTGCTTCATAGCTGAATATGACCGGGCCTTTTATTTCAAAGGGGGACAATAGCATCAGATGTAGTTTTCAGATTATTTTTTCTTTGTAAAATGTTCTATGTTACATTTTCACAGCTATCTAAACATCTTTGCTTTGGCAATAGTGGCAACTATCCATTCATGCCTACTGTTGTTACGTAACAACTGTACGTAACAACTGTATATAGCCAAAATTGAATTGAGTTGACAGACATGTAGAATAGTTTTAGGCAAAAACATGGAGACAGCCCTAGCAGCAGATTATGTCCTGCCCTGTCATTGTATATAGTACTGTACAAGAGTCTTAGGCCCCCTTAGGTCCATCACACAATACCCTCAGGGTGGATCATTCACACCTTCATTCTGCAATAGGAAATTAACCACAAACACACGGCCAAGGTCATAAAAGACTACCTTCAGCGAAAAGAAGAACAAGGAGCTCTGTAACAGAAGGTATGACCTCCACAGAGCCACGATTTCATCATCATCCAGGTTGTTACCTGGACAGACAGAAGTACGCCAAGCAGCAAAAGCCTGCAGAAGAACTGTACTTATAGTTTTTTCACTGTTTTCTGCTCTTCAAAGGCTTTGTTTTCATTTTGTTATTTTTGAAAGCATCATTTACATGTGCATAAGACTTTTGCACAGTACTGTATGTACTCTAGATAAAAGCTCCCACAATGTCACAAACATGAGCCTGCAAATTTCATTTCAAATTTTTTGAACATATGTTCTCTTTGCTGAGTACACTGTAAAAAACATCTGTGAAAATACACTAAAGATTACTGTATTTTATTGACATTTCCTTCAAGACAATTACAGAAAATACTTTGTGAACACAGTAAATTTCCGTTAACCCACAGCTCTGATATTACTTTTAATAGACATCTACTATGTTTATAAAGTATTTTCTGTTATTGTCTTGAAGAATATTACCGTAGAATAATAGAAAAACTACTGGCAGCAAATTACCAGTACTTTTTACTGTTTTTTCACAGATGTTTTACGGTGTATACTTTTCTATGTTAATTTATGACCCTTGTTGATATATACTTTGTTATTATTGCTGCTTAAACTTGTTTGCTTTGGCAGGACCATCCAAACATTCATGCCAATGTAGTGCCAACTGAATTGACGCAGGACCAGACAGAGAGAGAGAGAGAGAGAGAGAGAGAGAGAGAGAGAGAGAGAGAGAGAGAGAGAGAGAGAGAGAGAGAGAGAGAGAGGGGGGCAGGCAGACAGAGGGACAGACAGACAGCAATAGAGACAGATAGACAGACAGACAGACAGACAGACAGACAGACAGACAGACAGACAGACAGACAGACAGCGATAGAGACAGATAAACATACTGTATAGAGACATCAGGTGTGTCAGGTGGCTCTGTGTTTAGGGAGTCAGACTTGTTATGGAGGGTTGCCGGTTCGATTCTTGAGGGGGCCAAATGTCATGGTGCCCTTTGCAGTAAATTGTAAATATATAAACATAGTGAGGCAAATAGACAGAAACACAGACAGACATGCAGCTATGGGGAATGGTGCACCTACTCCAGACAGATGTTAGGGAGTATATTTTTCCATCTGAAGGGGTCTTTGGAACCTGGAACAATCCACTCAATGTTTCACCAATACACACAGACCATACTTTGTGCTATTTCTTCAGTGTTGATTCTACTGAGCACAATTTGTGAACATTACACAATACAGGTCGAATCAATGCACATTCTATTGGCTTTGCGATGTTCTTGGCGATCTACAGTCCATTGAACCCGCAGGTGCACACATTTGAAATATTTATCACACACTCAGAGATCAGATCATTGCGGGACCGAGCAATCATTAACGTGCTGCTTACTGTAAACTGAGTGGTGTTTGTCTTCCTGCTAAATGATAAGGTATTGGGGAGTTAAATCTGCTGATAGATGAGTAAAAGACAGGGGTAGAGCTGTGTTGAACGGTGTACTTTAGGCCTACATGTCATGCTGATTCAACAGGAAAAAATAGGCTTCTTGTCCTGTGTTAACACACCTAATATGGATTTAGTCAGGATCCTATAGGAATACAATTGCATGTATACAAGGAAACGCTATACTTAAAGCAGCAATCTGCCACGGCTGCATCCATGTTTAAATGTGTAGTAAGTATTCTGTATATATGTACTCATTGCCTTTTGAAGAGGGTAACTTCTATGCCTTCTTAACATAATACAACCCCCATCAGAATATCAAAGCTTTGCTCAAATGTTTGTAAACAAATGTAAATGTAAACAAACAATGTATGGCCTCTTAACCTTGTTAAAACTATTGGTTTGATGTTCTTGACTGCATATCGCTGTCTATAAACCATATCGTTTAAATTGATGGTTTCCGCTTAATGAGTGTTTCCTAATTGCCACTGATGGGATGAATAAACAAAACAAAAATGACAAAGACTCACCTAAAGGTCTTAATGCACAGAAGCTATTAATTGGTAATTTCACTTTTATTCAACTCGTCCTAAAAGACAAACTGTAATTCATGTTTGAGCTTCCATTAAACAGCAATTATGAACATCTATAACTAAAAACGTAATAATATATTAATAGGGGTTATCAATAGAAATAATAGGGGAATATTTTTTAAAGAAACTCTATATTTCCTAAAATCAAATCTATATTCGATTCCATGTTACGTTAAGGTGACTTATTCATAAGAGATATACAAGTTCACCTGCCACTGTATTTCATTTTTTTAACGCTGTTACATTGAGTGAATGTTTTAATGGCTCTATTAAATAAACATAACTATTACACGTTCATCCCGCTATAAGGCATCCAGCCACATTCTAATAGCCCTTATATAATATGTGATTTGCATCCTGAATTCATAATTGCTTAAAGAGTGTTAGATGAGATACTGCGGGCCTTAGAAATGCTGGTACATTGGCCAAATACCACCTCGCACATTAGACTCGAACACTTATGTAAAAATTTGCTACTTTTTTTATTAACAGAATTACGTCAGCTGTTGGGCCTCATTTTTAAAAGAACATAATTAAGCATTCAATAATACTTCGTTGTTTTTTATTTATTACAAAATATGTTTATTAGTAATCAAACAAATACACTGAGCGTAGAATATATAGAATGTGTAAATGTTACATGGGAATTAGCAAAAACAGGTTTTAATCACAACCAAACTAGGATGCATTCAAGAGCTGTTGTGATCGTTAATGTACATACTGTATGTTACTCATAAACATAAAAAACGACATCAGAAAAATATACAGGTGGGCCTCTACATTATATACAAAACAATTCTATTTTCCAGAAATATACTACAACATAGTTTACAAGCAGTCAGGCAATTGGTTCTCCTTAGAATGTCCAGATCGGCATGTAAACGTTACCATCTCATATCTGTGGATTCAGTGGGAACTCGATGTCGTCCTCTATATCAAGTTCTTGGTCTGTATCGTCTGAAATGTCTGACTCATTTTCTTCTTGTGATAAAGGGGATGTGGAACACTGCGACCGACTGTGATTGTGTGTCACCTCTGAACATCTTGGGTCCTGGTCCGGGCTCACACCTGACTCCGGTCCCTCCTCACAGTTTCTCTCAGTACTCTCATCTTCCAGATCTCTCTTACTGCCGGCAGGGTTTTCCTGGGAAAATAAAAACAACCACGAACGATTAGCAAGGACATAACAGCTCACTGTTTGTCATTATATTAAGCATTAATTTAATGCACGGACGAGGCAAACACTAAATTAATATTAGATTAAATGTTCCTGTTTGACATTTGAAATGCATCGCATTTTGTCTATTGATCGAAATTATTTAGGACTTTTCGGGGGTCCCTTAAAATGTCATGCTTTATTTAAACGGTAAAATACATTTGTCTGGACCCCTAAGCGACTTATGGAGGGTTCTGGACCCCCCCCAGTCATTTTCAACATTGATTAAGCATTATTTCTATTCCAATGCGCAGTTTATTTTCCGTAATATTATTAATAGGCCTACCTGCTTCAGTCGTCTCCATTTAGCGCGCCTATTTTGGAACCACGTCTTTACCTGAAAAACAAGGTTAACGGTAATTGTTTGTACGTTGGTTAATGTTGGGACACTTCATTATGTGTCTAGTTATTTACCACTGACTATATACAAAAAAACAGACAAACTAAGTACATAGGCCTACATACAATTATGTATTTGATGACACAATAAAATTACTGACAAAAGTAACCTGAAATGTATTTTACAGTAGCTATGTGGACCAACATAGTAATACATGCCTGTCTTTCACTGAGTTGTAGCATTTTAGCCAGACGTTTTCGTTCAGGTGGTGAAAGATATTTCTGTGTCTCGAACTTTTTTTCCAGTTCTATCGTCTGGTCGTTGGAGAATCTGACCTGTCCCCCTTTTCTCTTGTGAAGTGGGCGCTGTATGAATGGGGTCCATAACAAAGGTTTACCTGTACGGAGAACATGGGAGAGTGGGCGTTTCAAATAAACATTGTAGCTAATATATAGGGCTAATAAAACACAACTATTTGTTAATGCAACACCACTCCCCCCAGAGAAATAAATACAAAATGTTAAGTTCATTCGTTTTTTTTCTCCAGCAGACATAGAGGTTTGTATGCAAATATTTTTAATATTTTCATCTTTCTTGTCAGCTTGTTGTTTCATGCATCCGTTGAAACTCTGTTTTTAGGAAGGCGGTGAGTTGACACTTGACACTGGCTACTAAAACTATGGCAAAATATCCGTCATGAGTTTCCTGTTATTTTATCTACCTACACGTGTTGTTACTAACGGTATTTTCTTTGGCACACTGCAATCCGATGCTTTAAAATCTAAAAACATTTTCATATACTGAAATAAGCCTAACCACTTATTCAGACAAACACACACAAGAAACCCCACAATATGTAATACCTGCAACATGTATGAAATTTATTTAACTCTTTTAGATCATAAAACATAATACGTTTGTGGTGTAGGCCTTTATTCATTAGCATATTTATAAAAGAACATAGGCCAGGTGTTGTAGCATGGTAAAAATGTAATCAATCTTAAACCGATATTAATGAATGCAATTAATTAAATACAACCGTGAAGCGTTATGCTATTCAAAATCACGCTACAGCTTTTAAATTGCGTTAGTGCATATTTCGCATGTTTACAGTTTGGTTATTTTAGCAACCATAAAGTCACATCCACCGCACAGGAAATGAACAATATCAGAAAAAGGGATCCCGGCTATCAGAAGTCGAGTGTTTCCTGAATATGTCTGTATTGAGGATGTCGATAAAATAATCAGCATCGTGCACGACTCCCGGGGAAGAGGTTGCTTTGGTTTGCCAGGAAAACATTCAACAGCTTCTGAGAGCAGATTTACTCCTATCGAGAGCTCAAGATTTCCTGTATGAACGGAAAGGGTCAGGCTCGCTGAACAGAGGCAGTTAACCCCATATCAACGCTTAATGCTGAAATAACAAGTGATTTACAGCTTGTTTAGTCGCAGGATGCATGACATGTTTGGAACAATAACGGCATTTCTAAAAACTCAAGGCCACTTTAGAAAGTTCCCGAAACCCTACAATATGTAAACTTAATTAGCTTAATATATATTTTAGTATTTTTTTATTGAGGCAAATTAAGCCTGGTGCAATACACTTTGTTCAAGCATGACATAGGCTAACTTTGACATCTTACCTCTAAAATACACTACCACTTTGTGTTGGAAATCTTGAGTAGCCTATGCAGCGAATGAGAATCTAGTTTCAAAACCAAGTAGACATTTATAAACCCCTTATCTCCTGCCAAAACATCGCACATATTATACGTTATTACAGGTATAGTTAATCAAGATAATATAGCAGCCAATCAGCCTTCATTATAAAGGACATCATAATAGCGTCCGTGATGTTAAACTCACCAAGTGGGTCGTGCCTGATCAGAGCGTGAGTATAGTCTCCCATAGATCGATGGAATGGATAGATTGAGTTGGCAAAAGCACCCGTCGCATACGTAGCCGTCAGTGCAGCGTGGTGAGAGAACGCAGGGTGGATCGGCGTCGGTTCATAGATGGGGGTCCGGTACGGGGAGACCAAACTGGTAAAGGAAGAATTCGGAGAAGGAAGAGTTGGCGTGGGTACCACAGCAGAAGATGTCGGGGTCCCATTTCTGCCCAATATGTCTTCGATGTAGAATGGAGTTGGGTGAGTGGGCTGAATAGGGGTCGGTGCGTAAAGAGGAACACCCAAGGACGAAGGCGCAGGGTGTTGGTATTGCATGATTAGGCTACTTCGTTTAATGCTACGGAATAGCCCAAACCTAATATCCAACTAGGAAGTCTGTCTGATGTAGTCAAAAGAAGAACTGTGGTCTAAAAAACTTCGAGGTCTCTCTCACTCTCTCCATGGATAAGATTTGTTGACTGGTGACACAAGTTAAGGCAGTTCATATCTGTCAGCATTAGAGGGAGGAGAAACCCAAACAGGCCACTTCCTGCAGGTACACACACATCACTTCTGATTGGTCCCTTGGTAAATGTACACTATTATTTAAGAGCATCCAATCAGGCTATCCCTAATTTTACATTTAGTGTCTTTAACAAAATATAGGCCTGCACAATTTACTTTTTTACATTTACTAATGTATCCTATAGGCTACATGTAAGGTATGTTTACAAATATTATTTTATATACAGGTAGAATATAAAAAGGAATATGTGCGTTAAACGTGTTTTTCTGATTGGTCCCCTGGTAAATGTACACTATTATTTAAGAGCATCCAATCAGGCTATCCCTTATATTACGTTCAGTGTCTTTAACAAAATATAGGCCTTCACAATTTACATTTTTACATTTACTGAGGTTTCCTAGGCTACATGTTACGTATTTTACAAATGTTATTTTATAGGTGAAATATAAAAACGTATGCTATATGTGCGTCAAACGTGTTTTTATTGCATGTGTCTATTTATGCACGCTCCAAACTTTAAATTGCTGATTTCCCAATTCAATTAGATTATAGTTTGGATTCATCAGCACATTATCACAAACTGTTAACCATGCATAAACACCAATAACAGCTTTTAAAATACAACTAGCCTATCTGTCGCAGGTGATTAACTCACGATGATTGAAATTAGCCTATCCTTAAGGTGATTCTTGTATCAGTCGACCTCTATACGATAATATTGTTCGAAGAGTGGACCTATCATCTGAACAATATGGATGTAAGTGACTTTACATAGTACCAGCATCGTTTCCTCTTCTGTTTAGAAACAGTGATGAACACTCTGTTATAACTTCTCTATTTTTAATGTGATCACCACAATCACAAAAAGTAATCTGTGCTGCTTCTAATTCAAAACAGCCTACAATTGTGCATTTATTGGTTTTATACTTTATTGTCTGAAACTACAATTTCATTATTATTAAGCTATTTAGTTACACCTTTTTCTTGATCCAAATTGTTCATCGAAGACACTTCAAGCAAAACCGACATCCTCCCATTGATATTACGTTCCATTGATTGATTATTCGATTTTTTACGAGCGAGTCACTCTGATAAAGGAAACTTTCTAACAGTTGTAATTTAGATAACGCGAGCCAAAGAATAAACATTGATACGAGAGAAACTAAGACCAATGGTCTGACATGAAAGTCAAATTAGTAAATGGCTAATATTTGGACTTTGACAATCATTGCAGTGAATTGATCCGCCTCCAGTCTTTTGGCGTCGGGACTGCAGAACAACAGCTGATAAATCCAGAGCAGGGTGGGTAGCTATCACTTGTCTAATGCCATCGAGCGCCTAGGACGTTGTTGGCGCCGTACTTATGATTATAGAGACATTTTGAACTTTACAATGGGGGAAATAATTCATACAAAACATATAACAAAATCAACACCCAAACAACCATTTTTTTTCCAGTTTGAATATGAAGTAATTCATGCACAAACATTTGGAAAAATATTGCTGTAGTATTGCAACCTGTAATATATAGTCAGAAATGGGTGGCCTATTCTTTTTTATTAGCATATTACACTTTCTGTCATAAAGTCCAAAGACAATGCAATAACAGTGATTATTAACCAAATTCAGCCATATCACAAATATTTCCATATACATCGAAATACACATCCTTATCAACCCGAGCGAAATTGGGAATAATTTGAATCTGGTCAAAGTCCCTACAATCAAGCAAAAAACGATTAAAGTTAACATCTTGATCACTTCATATTGTCTTACAATGTATGAAATAATAACTAAATTGTTTATTTGATTTATCTGTAGGATATCTCAGTAGTGCCAATCAATGGGAAATTAGATACTGGTAGACGGACATTTTGATGCTCTGATCAGATCTAGGACTTAAGCGTTTATTAATAGTCCATGATGAACAAATGGTTCAGATTATGATCATTTTCTACAGGTAGCCTAATAACGGTTTACATGCCTTGGGATGTCAAAGTAAATTAATATATTTCGACAACATGTCCAGGTTCATGGACTGCAGAAACTGCTTTTAAATAGCCTGTTGTTAGGTCTGCAAACACCCCTTAAAGGCCCACCCATTATGTGCTGTCTGTCTATTTGATTTTCGATTACCTATTTAGTAGCCAACTGAACAGAATGGTATACATCATTGCTGCCACCTACAGGGGAATATATAAATTACTGTTAGAGTTTGTACCATAGATTGTATAATTAAGGTTTGTACCTAGAAAGGAAAATCCGCGTTGTGAACTAACTAGCTAGTAACGTATAACACAAAAAATATCCGCTTTAAAAAATGTAAAGTTCAGGCAATTACTTTAGCTTATAGTGCTCACTGTTATCTAATGTAATATACTGTAATAGCAAATAATACCCAATTTTTAACAGACACGACAACTGACAAATGTATACGGTTACTTACAGATTTTAAGGTTTTTGAGTCAGCGTGCCGCATTAAATTATGTCCCCCATACAATATCATTGTTGCACGTATATGTTTCCGCCCACTGACAGGCGCTTCTGGTTGGCTCATTTCAGTTCCTCCCTTCTCAGCTCAACTAGCGCCATGTATCGCTCTTTGAGGAACGTCCGGCAACTTAACTGCAGCTTTCTAGCGTTGCAGAGGAACTTAGGAAAAACAGAACACAGCACTGTTACAGGAGTAATCTACACGTCGTCCAGAATGGTACTTTCAGTCTTTTAGTTGATGGAGAGGACAGCGTAATTACACATCGCAGGCCCACAAATGACCTTATTAGCTAGCAAAGCTAGCTAACAATCTATATTACTAGCCATTTAAAAGGATAATTGACACAGCACACTGCTGGTCTAATAACAATTGCTAGCTTTAATGGAATCCGACAACTACGACTTTAACCTATGTGAAAAAATACAGATATTCTTTTTGCAGACTGTCAGAACAATTTCTGCTAACAAATAAGCTAATTACTGTAGCTTGTCAGTTGGCTAGTGTTATCTTGTATAGCTAACAGAAGGTCAAGTTCAGTATGTAATCTATCTGCACTACTGTATCTGTTTGCTAGGTTGCTATAGCTAAATTGCAAAGTGTCACTACGTGCCAATCTCACGTTTGTCACACAAGAAAAGCTAGTGGTGTTTGCAAATTACTTTCCATTGAAGTCACAATTACAAGCAGGTCAAACATTGCATTTTCTGTAAAGTAGCTACTTAACCTTGCATTGAAGATGGACAGTGTTCTAATTTTAGGACAGCGTGGTCGCAGCACTGTAACCAAATGCTTCCTATTATCCTATATGCTTAATCGACAAGTTTGAAAACAGTGTTTTTGTTATTCTTTTGCCTTCGTCTTCCAGTAGGATATAAGTAGGGCAAATGAGCTGTATTCTTTGCTTTTAAAATGCAGTCCATATTTTTTGTAGTGTGTAGTAGGCCTACCATTATTTTGTCTAATTTTCAAATGTAAACAAAAAACAAACAGGTAAATACTGTAGTTTTGATTTTGCAACTTTAAACAAATAACTATTTTCCCAACTTGCAAGTAACACTGAAATCTCATGTTTAAGTTCAAGTTTGTCACGTGTACAAAAAACAGATGTTATTGCATGTACATGGAAAATCTTGTGCAGTGACTCCAACAATGCAGAAATTATTAAATGGTGCAGATGAAACAGAACAGGGGATCGATGAAACATACTATAGAGATCAAGCATACTATGTATCATCTGTACATGTAAACAGTGCCTACGGAACAATACTTTTTCATGATCAAGAATCTATTGAATTCATTTGACTGTTGTTTGTCAGTCTTCAGAGTACAGAATTGAGGCTGACACTTTCGGAGAGCTGAAGGTGCCAGCTAACAAGTATTATGGAGCTCAGACTGTACGGTCCACAATGAACTTCAAGATCGGGGGGCCGTCCGAGAGAATGCCAGTAAGTTCAAACGTAATGTGACTATCGAGTTGTCACGCTCTCTGTCCACTTGGTTTTACGATGTCTCCCTGTTTTTCAAGATCCAGGTGATCAAAGCGTTTGGCATTCTGAAGAGGGCTGCTGCGGAGGTGAACAAGGACTATGGGTTGGAGCCAAAGCTGGCTGACGCAATTATGCAGGCTGCTGACGAGGTGCCTAATACAGGGTGAACAGAACATCTAACAACCATACCGGAGCCACACTGCGTCTCCACTCACAGACTAGTCTACGCTGTTTAGGAGAAGAGGATGAGAATTTATGGTTCAGCGTTGTTTATCTACTGCAGGGAACTACAATCAGTTAGGAGCCAGATAAAGAGCTGCTTGTGCTGTTTGCAATACTTCCCTAACAGATGAGAATAGGTTAACAGCTAGTTAGCATTGTGTCCCATACGTACTGTACTGTATGAGCCACCATTGGTTTTGATTCAGCATTTAAACCTGCACTATGTAACTTTGATGACAACTACAAAAAAACAGTATTTAAGGACTAGTAATCATTAGAAATACTTATGATATTGGATACAGGGGTTGTAAACATCAACTTAAGTAATACAAAATATAAATCAATATTTGGATAGCAAAATCCCCATTTTACAATATCTAACTAACAAGCAATGACTGTTATGCACAGAATAATGTGTATTTTCTTAATTTCCTTATATTTTCCCCATATTGTTCCTGTGGTCAACCAAAATAAATATGCAAAAATAAATATATAGCCTGTGAAATGTGCCCCGACTTGACAAATGAATCAAAGTCATATTATGCATCTTTAACATTCACAATGTTTAAATGAAAGCCTAGGTTTCTTGGTGTTTACCACATGATTTTGTTAATTTAGCCTGAATCCTAACACTGGGCACATCAGAACTAGGACCACTTAACAACAGTGCTGCTTGTCTACATTAGGTGGCGGCTGGTCAGCTGGACGACCACTTCCCTCTGGTGGTGTGGCAGACGGGCTCAGGCACCCAGTCCAACATGAACGTCAACGAGGTGATCAGCAACAGGGCCATCGAAATCCTGGGTGGGAAGCTAGGGAGCAAGGACCCAGTTCACCCCAACGACCATGTCAACAAAAGTCAGGTACTGTTCACTAACCAGGCTTATTTCAGTCAACGTTTCAAAATAACAAAAGGTATACTTTTAATTGTAATTTCTAGGAATGACGATGCAGCGTGGAGCTGTTAAATGGTAGAATTTAAAGGATAATTGAGCTTTAACTCATTTTAGATTGATTTTAATGTTAATTGATTGAATGATTTTATTTGACCAATTAAATATAAAAATATTAAACAGTAATCTGTGTCATACATTAAACTACATAAATAGTCAGGGAGGACACAATAAAGCCCAAAGACTTATTTCCATTGTGGTCCCTACTTATTTCCATTGTGGTCCCTAATTTAATCTGACAAATTCAGCCAAAGAATTAACCTATTATGTATAAACTTTCAGTGCTCCATTGTAGTTTATATGCCCTGCCTACTGTTTCAGTACTCCATTGTATTTAATAAAACCTGCCTACTGTTTCAGTACTCCATTGTAGTTAATAAAACCTGCCTACTGTTTCAGTACTCCATTGTAGTTAATAAAACCTGCCTACTGTTTCAGTACTCCATTGTAGTTAATAAAACCGGCCTACTCTCGCAGTACTCCATTGTAGTTAATAAAACCGGCCTACTCTCGCAGTACTCCATTGTAGTTAATAAAACCGGCCTACTCTCGCAGTACTCCATTGTAGTTAATAAAACCGGCCTACTGTTTCAGTACTCCATTGTAGTTAATAAAACCTGCCTACTGTTTCAGTACTCCATTGTAGTTACTATAACTTCTCTACTCTTGCAGAGTTCCAACGACACCTTTCCCACAGCGATGCATATTGCCGCAGCTAAAGAAGTACATGAGGTTCTCCTCCCTGCGTTGCAACACCTCCATGACGCGCTTCACGCTAAGGCTGTGGAGTTTAAAGACATCATCAAGATCGGACGAACACACACCCAGGATGCTGTGCCGCTGTCTCTGGGACAGGTACAGCACACACACCACACCTGTAACCCTGGCTATAATATTGATTATTTTAATTTGTATTTCCAACAGTTGGCTGAGCACTATGTTTGTTTTGCAGGAGTTCAGTGGTTATGTCCAGCAGGTGAAGTACAGCATGGAAAGAATCAGGTCGGCCATGCCCAGAGTTTATGAGTTGGCAGCAGGTGGCACTGCCGTGGGCACAGGACTTAACACACGCATTGGATTTGCGGAAAAAGTAGCAGCTAAAGTGTCTGCCCTCACTGGTAGGCTCTCAGAAGATTAACGCACACAGCACTTGTTTTATGGTTTACCAAACAAGACAATACAGTAACAATGACTTTAATGACGGATTTTGTAATTATGTTTGTACAGTTTATTATATACAGTTTCAAGGACGTAAAGATATTCCTTGACACCTCGGAGCTTGTCTTCATGATAGTGTTGTCTGTGCCCCAGGTCTGCCCTTCGTGACTGCTCCTAATAAGTTTGAGGCTCTGGCGGCCCATGATGCTCTAGTGGAGCTGAGTGGAGCTCTAAACACGGTGGCCGTCAGCATGATGAAAATCGCCAACGATATCCGCTTCCTGGGCTCCGGGCCACGTTCTGGCCTGGGGGAACTGTGCCTGCCGGAGAACGAACCTGGGAGCAGTATAATGCCTGGTAAGGAGGGTTGGGTGGTGTAGTGTTAGGTTTAAGATTTAGATTGTGTAGGGGTTAGGTTTAAGATTTAGATTGTGTAGGGGTTAGGTTTAAGATTTAGGAGATGTCTGATTTAGGTTTAAGATTTAGATTGTGTAGGGGTTAGATTTAAGATTTAGATTGTGTAGGGGTTAGGTTTAAGATTTAGATTGTGTAGGGGTTAGGTTTAAGATTTAGATTGTGTAGGGGTTAGGTTTAAGATTTAGGGGTTGTAGCGGTTAGCGATTAACATTTTATGAGGTTTAGTGTTTAAGATTTGGAGGGTGTAGGGCAGGGCTGTGTGGTAGTCACATCGTGATACAATATGCACTCCAGAGCCCGTTCGCCTTTCAACAGTATAACAGAATACAATTGAATTTGTTTACAATTCACTAGCTTTACAATAAATTCACAATGTTTATTGCAATGAATTAAAACTAGTGCTGTTATTTTGAAATGAAATGTCAGAGTTCGTGTTGCAGGCATTATATAGTGTTGCCAGGCGAACAGGCTCTGGAGTGCATTATTGTATCGCAATGTGAATATCGTCCAGCCCTAGTGTAGGGTTTAGGTTATACAATTTCATGGTTAGTGTTTTAAAACTACACTGTGTATTTCTTTGATTTGATTCTTAGCAAAATCCCCTTTGTTCTTTCAAAAATATGTGCTCATTCATGTGTAATTACTTCCACCAACTAATCAAATTATTTTCGTAAGCGTAGAATCTTCCATTCAGAATACATACAATGGTGCCGCTTGAATTGCGGCAGCCATGTTACGCCTCCATCTTTAAAATACATTAACTAAAGAGGGACATACCTGGAAATTCAAGCTCGGCCTTTCGCGCTTTTACACTAGTGGCACCGTGACGAATGCCAGGGCGAGATTACTCACGACTTCTGTTGAAGATGTAAGATCATGCCTATTCTCGAGGACATGTAATGGCAGCGCTGGCCCAAGCTGTACAGTAGGCAAGATCGTTCGCATGGCAACAAAAACTCGGATTTTCGGTTTCAAAATAATAGCGCTCATGCTTCATTGCAATAATCATTTTTTATTCATTGCATAGGTCAGGGGTATGCAACTCCGGTCCTGGAGGGCCGAAACACTTCAAAATTTTTATATTACCTAGTAGTTAATTGCAATCACCTGCTTTCCGAGGTATAAACCAGTCCCTAATTAGAAAGAGAAACCAAAAATCTGAAGTGTTTTGGCCCTCCAGGACCGGAGTTGCCTACCCCTGGCATAGGTAGTGTCCATGTTTATGTTTGGCTAAAATTAGTATTCTGTTGGAATAAAACAGACTCTGGTGAATGTTTTTCAAATGTAATCATGTTTTCACATGAGACACTGACAATTTATTCAATCAAATTTAGTGTACAAATCTTTTACTTTTATTAATAAAACATGTTAAATTATTATTTTTTGCTATCACATGCTCTTATTGTTTCTTTACACACAATACAATTGCATTTGGTTACAATTCACGGGCTGTGTAGGGAATTAACAATGATTATTGCAATGAATCAAAACGAGCGCTATTGTTTTGAAAGAAAAAAACTAATATCCAGGTTCACGTTGCTGCTATAATAACGCGAGGGGCCAGAACCGTTTTCAGTTGCTTGTCATACACAATTTCACCACTAGATGGGAGCAATTCCTGCACAATGCAGCTTTAAGGTTCAGGTTTTGCACAGGAGAGTTTTGCTTCATTGGGAAAGTGTCTTGTGCAGGCGCATGTCAGGTGGGCGAGGCTAGGGGTCGGAAGTTCGGGATTAAAGCAGGCTCTGTGGTCCCAGGGGTGTTTCAGGAGCCGAACGGTGTAATCTAACTAGAGCACAACGATGTCCCTCTCAGCTGTAAGGAACAATCCAGCTGTACTTGGCAGGTCAGGTTTCAGTCTTAGTTCTCTTCACTCCCCCCCCCCCCGCCACCACTTCCCAATGCTCAGACTAGATATATAACATCTAGACAAACTTATCTTTTAAAATGAGAGAAGTGAACAGTTTCTCATTTGCAGCAATCGTGTGAGAGTTATTATTGTGAAATGAAATTAACTGAATGACCGCATACTGGTCAGGGTTTCGATCTAGCTATCTTTCCGTTACTAGTTATGTGCTCGGACCGTTAGATTACCATAAGCCCCAAATCAAGAAGTGATCCACAAATAAGTGACTGTCGTTACCATCATACCCTAAGTTTCAGACGATAACAACTTGTGAGGAAAAAAGGTTTGATAGCTCACTTTTTTGATTTTCTCCGTACCGGCCACTAGAATAGCAAGAAGACTAGCCATTTACCGATGCCAGTTCAAAAGCCAATACCAGTCGATCTATGCCCATTTTTAAAGATGTGCTGTGTGTGCCCAGGCAGCCTGTTTCTGATTCTTTCATGTTAATTAGTATTTGTAATAATCACATCAAATCTTTTAACATGTTGTTTTTCAAGTTGTTATGATTGCTCAATAGACCAGTTGTAGTCAAATAGTTTTGGGCTGCAGCCTAACTGATGTGTGTTGTTTTAATCTCCTCCAGGCAAAGTGAACCCAACGCAGTGCGAGGCCATCACCATGGTAGCAGCTCAGGTTATGGGAAACAATGTAGCAGTCACCATCGGGGGCAGCAACGGCCACTTTGAGCTCAATGTCTTTAAACCAATGATGGTAACGAGAACATTTGTGAATTCAATACTTGTCTTTCATTCTGATTTTCTTGTTGGGGTTTGGGGAATGTTGGTGGTGGTTGGTGTATTAGATACATTTGAAATAATATATATACATATTTAATAACTACGAATGCGCATTAGAATGCAAACTTAAGACGTGCTGTGTACGATTATAAAATGGTATTAGGTGGGCACTGTCATCTGAAATCTTTACTTTTGACACTTTGTAGAACAATCTATGCTAAATCAATTTTTATTGTAGTTTTGTGGATAGTAACCCATTTATTTTAATAGATCATTTTTGTATTTGGAATAATGTAGTTTTAGTTATTGTTTTGTTGTCTTTTCACAACATGTAGATTGAACTCCACAATTGCCCTACTCAGTTATTTTGGATTTTCTAATCATTATTTGGTACCATATCAACCAAATCAAAATCCTGAATTCTAGCAGAAAGTCTTGCTATCATATTTAAAATAGGTATTGAGTTAAGAAAACATTGGCCACATTAGTTATACAGAACATAGTAATACAACAGCATGCTTTGTCTGCCCCAGTGAACTCACTGATGCTACAAGCATCCATCCATCCATATTTGTCCGCCTATCCGGGATCGACACCTACTGTATAATAATAAATACTTTTTCTAGCTAAGCTATCAGGTGAAAAGCCTAGTCTGACTGCAAAGTGCTACTTTACTTTGACAATAGCTGCATCACTTCTAGCCATGTTGGGAGGACAGAATGTCTCCAACATAGACAATAGCACAACAAACTTAATAAAATCTAAGAATAGCGTCGTAACTCGCTATTACTCGCTAAAATAATGTGTCTAACAAAGTGTCATTGCGCATTTTTGTGTTTTTCTTTTTCTTGCCATGGGGCGGCGCCACGTTAAAATGAAGTTGAAAGGCTGCTCACATATTTATCTTAGCATTTTCACCAGTTTGCTCTTACATCATTGTCTCTAACTGAAACAATGGAACGGTCTCCTTCTGTTTGTGCGTTCTGTCATTTCGTACGCTCGTTCAGGTGCGTGACAGTCTCTGGCCCTACATTTTCATAATTCCATTGATTAGCACATGCAGAGATGTACAGTAGAAAGTCAATTAACATGTGTGTTTGCATAGTTACAATCTTGGAATTTACTCACACACACACAGCTCCTCCAGTAGCTCCATGTGAAGACCAGTGTTGGGGAATGTTGCTTTAGTAACGCGTTATACCCAACACTAGTGAAGACTGGGAGACTGAACGCAAAGTTTGCCGATTTGATCCCAGATCGGGCTATATTTTTCTTCACATTCAAAGACATACTGTAGTTTATTTCTAGTATTCAAAACAACTCTACTGGAGAAGTTTTAAATACATGAGGATTACCCTAAACTCTTTTTATCCTCGTGAGCAATACTGTCAGTTATTTCTAAACGACACGTTATAACTCTGCAAATTAATTTCCAGATGAACAGCAAAAGTGGGGGACAACATGCGTCCTGATGCTTTATTTATAGATGATATGTACATGTATAGGAGCCTCTGGTTAGTTCAAGACATTTTTATTGCAGCTGTGATTAATAAGTCATCATAGAGTCTGCTGCAATTATTCTCTTGTGAAATGTTCACCTTGATGAGTCGTCCCAGGAAATGTGTTGTTCCTGAAAAATCCATAATATATTATGACAACATGGCTGGTTAGTACTGCTAGTAATGATTTTTTAACACAGTTCTTTTACCTATTCAGTGTTTAGAAGCAATGTAACCAGTTATCTAACCAAACATAATGTTTGCCAAAACAAAATATCTGATAGAGGGGGCGGAGCCTGTGTTTTCTGCAGGAAACTGGAAATCCACTCATCTCTCATCTCTTTTCCTAGATAAAGAATGTGTTGAACTCTGCCCGGCTGTTAGGGGATGCCTCAGTCTCCTTCACAGATAACTGTGTGGTGGGTATTGAAGCCAATGTCGACAGAATCAACAAACTGATGAACGAGTCATTGATGCTGGTCACCGCCCTGAATCCACATATAGGTATGTGTTTTTTTATAGTTTTTACTGTGTGTCTGTAGCTTTCAAATCCAATTAATAAAACATTTAAATAATTATGAAATGAACACCAGAAAGAAGTCTACCTGGAGCAGTTTTATTGTTAGAAGTTATTTTGAGTTTCGTTTTACGATTCCTCGAGTAACTTGAATAATTCGATTACAAAAAATCCTCGAGGCAAAGCGTTTTGCACCGAGGATTTTTAGTAATCGATTATTCGAGCTTCGTTTAATCAATGTTACCAACGTTTTATTGTTCACAGTGTTTCCGCATGAATGATTATTACTGTCGCACACATGCCATGAAAACTGATGGCGCATATTACAAAATGAACAGAGCGTAAATAGTGAAGGGCTAGGAAAAGAGACAGGCTGGAGAAAACGACTTAAAGTGTCCAAACTCTGGAATTAAAATGAAAACTGTACAGTGTGTCTACTGCAAAAACGAACTAGCTTACCACTATAATAGCATGACGTCTATGCTACAGCATCTCAACAGAAAACATTGAGTCTAACTTAATCATCCATTCCATCGTATTGACGATGAAACTACACCAAACACAACAACTACCAAAAACTAATAAAATACGTAGTGGTAAGGTGACCCCAATTTGATCTAAAGGGACACATTTTTTACTATCCCTTCAGAAAAACAGCTGATTGTTGCTCACCAATTTCTCTCACTCCCTCTTTTCACGGAGAAACAGCTGATCAACGAGCTACTAGCATAAGTGTAACAGAGCTGTGTTACATTGTAATCAAATATATAAATAAAAATAGTTTGAGTATAACTAATATTTACATGTAGGCCTGTATAAAGATCAGTCTCACGTTGAAACAGTTCTGAAAGTTAAGTTGCACAACGTAAGGTAATGTTTATGTATGTTTGATGTATGCCTTAGTTTGAGGTTGTTATTGCATTTCAGAAAATGTTTTCTTGAAATACAATGTAATATGGCACTTAATCGCACTTAATATTTTTGAGAGAGGATATTGTAAGTAATGTAGGGAATAAAAATTTTGCTTTTTCCAAAAATTAAACCAAACTATTGTACGTTATTGCTCTTCAATAAAACAAAAGTTTTAATCGATGGAATAATTAGTAGAGTAGCTGCAGCCCTAGTTTTAATATTGGAAGTTATTTCAGGTGCTTTTTCATTTATAATCCCATCTGCCCACTAGAGGGCAGTGAATCCCAGCCAAACATTCTGCAGAGCTGAGCTTCACCTACGATGTGAGGACATGGCCATTATAAATGAAATAATCTCCCTCTGCAGGCAGGTAGTGTTGGATACGGTTTCAACGTCTCCCTGCCTCTATGCAATACATCAATAAACATGGACTTCGGCAGTAAAAACAACACCAAATAATATATGGATCGCTGCACCCAGACAGTACCTTTAGAGAATGCTAAATAACCGTCAGGGTTGTCATGAATACCAGAAGCCACCTCTGTTGACCTACGGAGCTGTAATGCACTCTGTAAGGGAATAGGCTTCTAATTGGGACACAACCACATCGGCCTTCATGAGGTGGGCCAAGCCTGAAGGGGAGGCAGGTGTGCTGCGGGCGACGAGCCAACTAGCCGTGCATAGTCAGGCCAATGGGTTGGACACGGTGACGCTGATTTATTACATTTGTCAGACTTGCAGATCTGGGGCCCCCTGTATGCACACACACACTTTGATGAGGCAGAGGTCCGGCTCACCTGCCACCTGTTCTGTATGCAGGTGGCAACGAATTAATTCGCTCACCCAGGACACTGAGCCTGTGTTTACAGAGCCAGTCGAAGGACTCAATTAGTTTTTTTTACTACCCTGATGTAGTCTCTGACATACCGTCCGGGTACGCCTACAGTTCTTTAAAATGTTCCGATGGTCGGGGGAGTGACAGGTCAACTACAAAGGAAGAGCAAAAATAATCAGATGGGTTAAGTTTAATTTGAGATGTGAAGTCGCCACTAATCTTTAGTGTTTAGGGCTCTAAGACTTCACAGTAGGCCACTGCTATCATCTGATTTCCTGATTTGAAGTTCAGGATAGAAAAAGGCAGATGAATGGTGAATGGTTTATTAGAAGTTAAAAATATGTTTTTGTGTTCCATCATTTGACTGAGTGGTTCCTTTCTAACAATTTAATAGGTTATGACAAAGCTGCTAAGATTGCCAAGACTGCACATAAAGAGGGAGGGAACCTGAAGGAGACGGCCATCAAGCTTGGATATCTGACAGCTGAAGAGTTTGACGTGTGGGTTAAGCCACAAGAGATGCTGGGACCCAAGTAGAGTACACAACACGCCACAACACGCAACAACACGTCGCAGAGTATCAATGGTTATACATGTCTTATGTCTTTGTACAAATAAAAATACTGTTTTGTTGAAAAGCGTTGTTTGTCATTGTGAATTTACATCTTCCTCATCTGTTTAGACAGACAAACTGGATCTGTGGATAAGTGAAACACCCACACAGTTTGTAAATAACATAGAGGTACCTTTCACTTTTTAGACTTCTCATTGGGATATTGTTAGTTGAACACAAGCAGAGCGGGTCTTGCAGTAAACGGCTTCATCCCATTTAAAGAAAATAACTGTATTCTTTGAATCACCAAGGATATGTGGTATCGTTCAGATATTACATTTGACATTTTAGATTTCCATTCCATTGCCGCGAAATGGTGTAGCATTTACCATTCTAAGAAATGTGCCGTTTGGATAAATATGGGGTTTGAAAGCTGTGATATAGTAATATTTGAGAATTTAATTTCTATTATCACATTTGTGCAGCAGCCATTGATGAGCTCTCAACGCTGGACTCGGAAATCTGAACGTTTTGATAAGGATAAGGAAGCCCAACTTTTTAACCATTTGAAGATATATATTTTTTACATTTCTATTGTGAATGTTTAGACAGTGGTGGAAGAGGAAGGGGTAATTGTTGAAAGGGCACCGGTTAGATTTGAACCTGCTGCAGCAGCACAGTGCATGTGCACTGATGACCACCTCTGTCATTTTGAGACGTTATTAATATGAACGGTATTTTACACCACCAACCAATCAGCTCCTTTTGCCTCTGCTGCAAAGGATTGGGTTGGTCAGAGGACCAGTGAATAAGGCATGATCAGAGAACCAGCATGCCACGGACAGTTAAATGTTGTCTGAAGGCGTTTAATGTGCCTTATGAAGCTATAATGAATTGAATATGCTCGTACAGAATCAAACCTTGTGTTGTACATTTTGCCATGCTTTTAATTATAGTCCATTTTTTCAAAGCCTGTTTCTTGAGTCTGCTACAACCACTCTGTAATTGATGTGCACACTGCGTGCCATTACACCCATAATGTTTTCATTTACATTGCGTGAGTCCAGAAAGGGTAACGAAAAGTGACATAAGTCAAATTAGATATGAAACGAGGACATGGATAATTGACCTATCGCCGGCCCCTCCCCCAAAACTGCCATTGTCCAATCACACATCATAGCAACCGTAACAATGTGAGCAGGTCCGACAAAAATTGACTCCAAGCAGGACGGTAAAGCGGTGCGCCAACAGCATTTGTAAATCGGACATTAGATACCCCGAGAGATTGTCTGGAGGAGATGTGTTCTTTCCCTTCCC
>JACXGM010004443.1:27402-38249 GCA_016801145.1 Umbra pygmaea | reverse complement strand
GGTTGGGAGGTCCTTCGTAGAGCACTGTAGCAAGTGCATTCTGGGAGTTGTTGTATTTCATCCAAATTAACCCAAACTACATTTTCTGACTTTTCTTGAACCAGAAGGCACCCACTTATAAACTTTATAACATTTCTAATACATAAAAGACCCATTTAAAATATATATTTAACTGTCCAGCGGTAAAGTATCCCTTTAAAAAGGAGGCATCGGACCCGGAGGACTGGGGTCCCCCCAATAATTTTTTTTGGGGGGGCTGTAGCACTGAGGACCAGCTGCCAGTGAAGCTGGAAGCTGAGGTCCAATGGGCTGTCTTGGCAGCTGAAGGGGCCATAGTGGAGGCCAGAGTCACATGGCTGGCGACGGCAGCAGAGGTGAGCTACCTGCTGCTCCGAGTGAGAGGAGCTGCTGCGATGTTGGAGGCCAAGCAGTTCTCGGAGCTGGCAGCAGCCTGCTCACAGCCACAGCCGGCCCGCCAGGCCGATGCCCCTGCCCAGCCGGCCCTCCAGGAGGAGGGCTTGGTTCTACCACCACCACCTCGGTTCAGTGATAGCGCAGCAGTGGAGTTTACAGGGCCCCCCTCTGATGCAGAGCTTTCCGGGCCCTCCGCTGCACCTGACCCCGAGCCTCCTGTCCCTCATGACCCCGGGCCCCCTGCTGCTCCGTCAGACACCGGGCCTTCTGTTTCGCCTGATCCCGGCCCCCCTGTTGCTCCACCTCCAGATACCGGACCCCCTGCTCGGCCGACGCCGCCGTATGGACCCCCGTCGCTGACGCCGCCGTCCGGACCCCCCTCTGGACACAAGGAGTCACTGGAGAGTGATGTGTCAGGATGGATAATCTGATTTATCTAACCCAAATCCAGGGCTGCGCTATGCCTATTTGCGCTGCCTCGTGCAGGAGGCCCGGGTAAAATCAGAGAACCCATAGTCAGGCTCAACCACGTGATTATCATGACAAAGACTGTCGTGCAATGCAGTGACTTAGCCTACTATGCCATGCGGACCCTGAGATCCAACTATTAGTCATTGATTTTATTGTGAGGGACAATAACTAACTTGAGCATCGCTCTGCATCTCACCCTGACAGAGACTCGCTGCCAGAACCTCTTCACCTAGCATTGTTTGACTTTTGCAAATGTCTAGATTCTTCATCCTATAGCACAGTAAGAAGAAATATATAGGTATGACATGCCAAATAAAATGTATAGGCCATCTACCAACAGCTACACTTCAACAGATACACTTCATTCAAGATTTCATGTCACATTACTATTAAGGGGAGTTATGCACCCTTAGTTTGTTATCATTCTACATTTAGTATTATCCAGTTTCCTTTTGGTCAGGTCAAAACCAATGATTGGCATGGTATTGTATACTGTATGTGTTGTAGGAGGGTCAGATTGTACATGATTTCTTCATGTAGTCAAAGGGTACTGCTGGGGAGACTGTGGCTGTCGGGGGGTACATCTGACTATACATTTAGGTGGGTTAGACACATGGTCCCAATAAGGGAAGACGAAGACTCACTGGCAGTGTTTTGGAAGGGTAGTCGCTCTGTGCCAGCAGAGCAGGCCAAAGGAATGTGAGGGAGTGCACAGCTGCCCCGTCCCGTCAAACCACAGGCCCTGTGCTGTCTGAGGATCATAACGATGGCTGTGTAGCACTTGCCTGATGACTCAAACAGAAATCCTACGCTGAACTATCGTTCAATGCTAATTCAGTGTTAGACTCCTTGCACTGCAGTGATTCTAGTGATGTCAAAATTAGCAGTATTGTACAAAACAATAAAAAAGCCAATTAAATATTTTCTAAATGTCTCTTTGTGTTCAGGCTCAGTACCTACACATTTATTACTGAGACAACTAACATGCTTTGCTTGTCTTCGCGAAGTGGATACTGTGCAGATCCAGACTCTTTGCGGAGAACGAACAGACATTGGTGGACATTGGTGTAGCAAGCAGTTTTAGCAAACAGGCAAGAGGGCCTGGAATGAACGTCGCTGGGTATAACACTTTTTCTCCTATGGTGTGATATAACTACTTGACATTCAACATCAAGGTTTGCTTGTCTTACAATGTGGGGTGTCTGATTCTACAAGGGAATATTGGCCCGTTATTTACATGTGCATTAAGTAAGGGAGTAATAAAGATCTAGATCATGATTTAACAGGCTTGCAATCAAGGCCTTGGAAGAGGAAAAGACCTGACACCTGTGAACACTCCAGGACATTGAATGATTTTATTTTACATTGACTGATTTAGCTCGACTGTTAATATTTTCCGACTGAAAGGTCATGCCTGGAGTCTGGGTGTTTGAGGGGCATGGTGGATGCTTGGAAATGTACATGAAGTTGCCTAGGGATCAAACACAGCCTTGGTGTTAATTGTGGGTGAATCAGGGTTTACAGGCTCATCAGAAAATGTGCACTGTTCCACTAGCAATCAAAACACTGCCAGCATCGTATGCAACCTCTTTCTCTCTGATGGCAAATGTGACAACTCTGCACAAGAGCCCTTTCAGAGATCATATCAGCACCCACTTCTCTCTGTGGCGTCATTAGTGAAGAGAACATGAAGGTACTAAGATGATAAGTCTGTCCTTTCCATCAAAATATTTATTTTTTACTGTAAATATCTGTTAGTCATGCATGCCACTGCGCAAAGATCTGAAAGAAAACATCTCTTATTTGATGCCAAAGAATCATTGGGATCTTCGCAACAGATGTCTTCGTAACAGTGGTCTTTGTAACAGTGGTCTTCGTAACAGATGTCTTCGTAACAGTGGTCTTCGTAACAGTGGTATTCGTAACAGTTGTCTTCGTAACAGTTGTCTTCGTAACAGTTGTCTTCGTAAGAGTTGTCTTTGAAACAGTTGTCTTTGAAACAGTTGTCTTCGTAAGAGTTGTCTTCGTAACAGTGATCTTCGTAACAGTGGTCTTCGTAACATTTGTTTTCTCATAACTGTTTTCTTTGTGACAGTGGTCTTTGTAACAGTGGTCTTCGTAACAGTATAGGACCAGTTGTGTTGCCCGGCCATAGCTGGAGTTTTATTACCAGAGGAGAACTCACACAGCATTGATTCCTATCTAATTATAAACTACGGAAGTGGTGGCTGTGGCTCATTTGTTTCCAGGGTTCAAGTGGAATACATTTGCACTTCTCCAAGAGTTCATGTGATATCGGGTGTGAATTCCGTAGAGTACTAAGTGCTATCTTCTCCACTCTTACTTCTCACAGTCTCTCGCTTCTGTCCCCTTCTGCCCCCTTCTCTGCTTAAATTGGCCTCCCTCTGTTTTCACAGCCTCTGAAGATAGTGCTTCCTGAAGCTTCCGTTCACACTCTGCGTGGAGATTTAAATCAACATATGTTGCGTTAATTAGGGCCCCGTTGCCACGGCGCTCCCATAATGATGGTTGTTCTCCAAGAGTTGTTTGGGAAGCATGTGCTGCAGCCTTCTCATCGTGACTATTTGCACAGCAATGATAGGAGTGCCCTGTTTCTGACATCACAGCTACCCGAAACACCTGCACCACACCACCTCAACAGCACCAACACCCAAGGACAAAGCCCGATTTCTTCATACACGCACCATGAAACGTGTGCCAATTTTTAGGGTTATAATATAGTCATACAAAAAACAAAACAGCTGTCTAAACACGTAATGACAGATTATAACAACATTTGTCAGACTTCTGTCAATTTTGCCTAACCATGGTGTTAGAATGAATTTATAGAGCTTCAATAAAACCTCAAGCAATGATTTATTTTAACATATTGTGTGAATTGTTATTTAAATTAATTAAATTTTATCAGATTTACTAAACAGTTGATTGTTCATTCATTCTTATTAAATGATTTTCAGAAATGTTGTGGTAGGCTAGATGACAAAACAACATTTTGAGGCATACAGGTGATGATTGATTGATTGATTGGTTGGTTGATAGATAGATAGATAGATAGATAGATAGATAGATAGATAGATAGATAGATAGATAGATAGATAGATAGATAGATAGATAGATAGATAGATAGATAGATAGATAGATAGATAGATAGATAGATAGATTGATTGATTGATTGATTGATTGATTGATTGATTGATTGATTGATTGAAGCTCAGCTTGAAAAGCTCACAGTGGTGAAATGTCATGGGCCTGTTATTATGAGTACAGATGTCACAAATCACATGGTTAACAATGAAATGAAACGGTTTGACAGGAAAGAAGCAGTCTAAGCAAGTTTCAGTTGAAAGCAAATTAGAAATGTGTTTAAACTGAGAAACATAAATGATGGGGTACAGTTTGTGACAGTGTACCTTGTGGTGGTCCATTGTCTAGACACCAGGATCATGTTTCAGTTGGGGGTTGGATGTATTGGTGGTGGATGAGGTGGGCTTTCCCCATCACTGTGTAAAGCACTTTGGGTTCTTGAAAAGCGCTATATAAGCTGAACGAATTATTATTAATTATTATTATTATTGGATCCCTCCCTCTCCACACAGAACCAGATGAGGCAGGCTACCAACCGAATGACTGGTATCGACCTGATAGGTCCATCCTCACACTGGTTTTGCCTCTTCTTGACCCTTAATCAAACCTCAATGGCAATGATGGCCTTCTTCTCTATCCTGTTTCAATCAATCTATATGGTACTTATTGAAGTTCACCTTAAACACCTTGAGACAATGAGTTTGTTTTAACCTCTCTGGTTAAAATGTTTGCCAATGCCTGGTTAATGTAGGAGACAGATTGTTTCAGGCAAAAATTAAAAAGTTTAATCAGCGTCAACACCGTTTGCTTATACTACCACTGAATTGATGACTACCTTTTCAAGTTGTATAACTAGTTAGTGTCAGTGTATATTTTGGATATAACTAGTTAGTGTCAGTGTATATATCTTCAGAGGCCGCTAATGTCCAACAGTTGAAATATGTGAGACTTTACAAGATGTTAAGGTAAGGCAATATGGAGTATTGATGGAGACCTGGACTAAGAAACAGAATCCTCCAAATGGCTACAACTTAAATATGTAAACCCATAGATATGTTAAATGCTAATATCAAATTATATGTACCGGTAGGCCTACATTTTGATGTAAATATAGTAAAAACAAATGTAAGGGGAAGAATGGAAACCTATATTAATTTGTTCAACATATTAAATGTGAGGGTGATTCTTTAATTCCTTTGGTCTGTTTGCTTTGTATTCAACACTGGTATAGCCTACTGTACATGTGGAGAACTAACACGTAATTGTTGGAGGAGAAAATGAAAGCTGATTGTGCACACCGAGGTAATGTCTTGCGGCCCTAACCTGCAGCAGGAGGGCGGGAGTGCAGAGCAGAAGTAACGGCGACTCTGCCTTGGAGGCTCGTGGGTACGCCTGGCTGGCGTGGCCACTGTGTCGCTCAGACTGCGGCCCTCTCGCCATTCGTGTCAACAACGATGACTTCAGCAGCTTGCCCTTGTGAGCTCACCTTGCTAGGAGAGACACAGGAAACTGGGATTAGTGCAATGACAGTGTGCAGAGGGAGAACTGTGTCATACCTGCGCTGGGGGTATTTCTGTCCATTGTCTGCGTAGGTTTGTGGGTTTGTTTGTGTGCGAGTACGTGCTTCTGCGCCTGCGTTAATACCCCTCGAGATGTCTGTGTTTATCATAGAGATCACCTCTCAGAATATATTTGAAAGAAGCCGTGTCCGTGTTCCTCGAACAAACAAAGACAGTTCTTAAGTGCTGAGACTGTTGCTGCAGTAATCGGTCTACAATATGTCAGAGCTCGCACATTATTCTAAAACGAATGTAACCTTATTTGTATTTAATAAAATATTTTTTATGATATCACACATTTTACCATTTTAGTTCCAAATACAAAAAATACCGACATATTTAGCATTTTAAAGTTAGTGATAGAAGAAAATCTGGACTCTTATTAATAAATAATATGAACATCCCTTTTTGTATTTAAAAGACAAATAAATGCATAACATAATGGGTAACAACGAGAGGCCTATTAAATAAAAGTGAATTTAAACTAGTATTTGCTATAATGGTTATGTAAAATAGTACCCTAAAAGTAATCTCTGGAAAATTTTACACGAGAAAAACCTTTAGGAAATTTATTTTATCCAACCTTGAAAATGGAAACGTATGTCACAAGTTAAATTGTTTCCGTTAAGAAAGTTGATGAATGAGATGGACATAAGGGTTGTGTATAGACGCTTGACGTCTGCGCACGTGTCTCAGTTAACAAATTTGTAATAAAAGGTTAATATTACAACATGAATTATGGAAAATAAAGGATAAATGTAGATGTATTTTGTACAAACTACATTAAGAATACAAAAAATACAATTAGTTGTTTTTATATTAAACAAAAGTAGAAGAGAATAATGATATCAAATAACACGCCCTTAAAATGCATACCTGATGGTCCCGAAAAATGACATAAAATCCTATGGATTATTCTATTGGAATCGTATATGTTATGTTTGGATGGTGGGGGTCAGAAAAGTTAGTGACGGTAAATTTTACCGCGCTCTAGAAATCCCCTGATGAGCAGAAATCGTTCTAATTGATCTAATTGTTAACTATGTGTCTAAGTAGGATACTTATCACTAAGACACCAAGACTGGTTATATTTTAGGCGTAATCCTAATAAAAATATAATACTAATAATACTAATGCAGAAATGCAGTTACAGATTTCCATTAACCAGTCGACTGACGCACGGTTATAGCGTCAGTCGACTGGTTAAATATTTTCTTTTAGATTCTCCACAAGTAATGACAAACTTGATTTATTGAAATTGTATGGTGTTGTCTGTTTGTTAGAATAATATAGCGCACAATGTAGCCCTCAGGAAATAGGGGAGGAACCTTCGAAATCAAGCCTATCCCGTCCAGCTTCTGCATCACACCCACCTCCAACCAATTATCAATTGCAAAATATATATATCATAGTTTAGAAAGCGGGCATGTGCTTGAGACGCTCGTAGAGACTCTTTTATTTAAAAAATACAATATTTTTGAAAGCCGAATATATAGTTAATAATAAAAGTGTTTTTTGAGTAAACACATTTTTTTTATTATTATTTATTACAATAGCTGTTATGCCTATATTTCAATTGAAGTTGGTTTTCCCTAAAGCCGATACATTTCTTTGAACTTCAGAAAATGATTTTATTCAGTGAAAAAGCATAGATGGACGAAATGTTGAATTGTGTGCATTTATCTCAAAATCCGTAAACGCGCTTCATTCCACTGGACCTGAAAAATAGGGGCACAGTGAACCTATTACACACTGAGACGGGCTCCACATGGGCGGCATAGGTGGAAATCTTTACCTCAGTATGTTGAATGGGACTGATACGCAAACTTTCGGAAAAGACACCGACATCAACAACCCACTTCAAAGAAGCAAGGATTTAGCGGAGTTTAAAATGGGCATTCAGGACGCAAGGTTATATTACCCAGAGTCAATTCAAAACGGACAAGACGCTTTGGCATTGCCGTACCACGCAGAGCAAACTGTGGCCGGATTCGGAGCGCAACCCGGGAGGTTTTACTCACCAACAGCCCTAAATAGCTGCCCCTTCAGCAGTGTCAGGTCGCCGACTCGAACTGGAACGGGACAGACTTATTTACCACCTGGAGAAGACGGTTTTTCGACACCTAGCAAAGAAGTTTACTCTGTCTCTTCAGAGGGTTTTTCCACGCCATTTCAGCACGGGTACCCTCGCGCGCAACTCTACCCATTACCTGGCCTACAGGTGTGCGGTAAAACGCAGGCACTCCTCAACAACTATCCTCTGTGGGCGAAGTTCCACAAATATCAAACCGAAATGATCATAACGAAACAGGGGCGGTAAGTAAAATGAGAATTTCCTCAAAGGGAAACGCATCGCTGCTTATTTTACGTCTGTAAATTCGTATGTAGTGCAGCCACAAGATGACATAGAGCATGATGTATACCGTTCGTCCACGCGCACTGGCAATTTGGCAAATTTTGACTTGGGACATTATTTATTCATATAACTAGTGTTTAGGTGGTCCTTCACGTGAGATGCATTTGATTATTTCAAAGTACATTTGCAATGAAAAAACAACAACGTTACAAACCAAGACGTTATTTATAGTAAAACCCAATTGAACCCATTGCTATAATGATCTATCTGTAGTCCCAGTCAAATAATGTTATGTAACCGATAATACATAATTTTATCTAAGGTATTGAACTTAATGAGTCATGAAAGAGACATGATTAAAAAGTTCTGATATCTGGGACTTATTCAAACATATTCGTTATCTAAAAGCCATATATATGGCATATATAACATTATTGTCCATAGTCACAGATTTACATTTTGAAGAGGAATGCCCATATAATAAGCATAGGTTTAATGGAGAAATGTTATGCCCATGGTAAAGTAATTGCTGTTTTATTGATAAATTGCAAGTACAGTCAGTGTTTCAGAGACAAACAAAAATCGTTTCATTCATTCAGAGTTAGGCTTGTGACTTTTTCTCAGAAGTGTATTCATGATTTTATTGAATAATCTCTTTGTGTAATGTGTATTGAAAGTTTATATATTTAAAATGTGACAGCAAATTGTTATTACAATTCTCTAGCATCCTATTGTAATTTAAACAATCTGAACACTACTTAGAGACTACAAACACTACTAAGAGTATAGATCCATAAGGTCATATCTGTGAGTGCAACACATTTATAACTGTCTGAAGATACTCAGCACTTGAGGACTTTATTGTGTTATGAAAGCATTTACTACAAATAGCTTAAAGTTCTTTATTTTGCAAAGAGGGACCCATCAAGTCTTAAATTCTCAAGGTGTAAAGGTATGTGCTTAGCTCTGTTGATCTGTTTAGAGAAAGGCTTTTGTTCACTACTTTTCCTTGAGGTAATTCCTAAACAATGTATGTGTGGACTATATTATGTTATTCAGAAGTTTTATTCTGTGCTAAACCCACAAAAGTGGAGTGTTTCATGCTCAAATACATTAGGCATTTAGCTTTTATCAGTTAAAACATTAAGACTGGCGTATATGCTACAACATATTTAGGTATATTTAATAAGGCTAGATATGAATTAACATGATGTGCAACACACATATTTGAATGTTAAACTTGCTAGCAAATCTGACCAATTTGCCTCAAACTAAAACATCATGATTTGTAGACTGACAAACAAAATCCAAGGAACAGCGTCTAACAAAAAATTGTTAATGTTTTCCTTGGCCTATTTGAGTCATTGTGTAAAACTAATCATGGCAAGTCAAAAGAGCAATGCATCGTATTGAGTTCAGTGGTTAGGATGACGAGCATAAATACTAGACACAATCTAATGAAAATATTGGTGCTTGAAAACATTATGCGGTGACACTTCAGTTTGACTCCCTGAAGTGCATGCAGAGGGTATCACCACGGTAATAGAGCCATTGGTGCCTAGCCCACCCCAGCACTGAAAACAGTAAAAGATGGCTTGAGGGGCTGTCAGATAGGTCACTGAGCCCTACGATCAGTTCATGTCGAGGATGATTAATTTTGCGACAGGTCCATCTGACATAAATTTCGAGGTTATCAGATTCTCGTGATAAAGGTCTATGGGCCGTCATAAAATAGTATACAGATAACTCTTTATATTGTTGCACTTCCAGTTAGTATTTACTACAAACATAGAGCTTTTGAAATAATGTTAATACCTATTTAGATGTACACAAAAATGATAACGCTTTGAACTGACAACTGAATGAACAATTAATTATTTCTAAATGCAATGTACTTCAATCCTAAAATGTTTGTCATGGTTAACAAAATAGCATAGCCTAAACGATGAAATAATTTAATGTATGACATCTTATCATGTCATTTCTTAAGCTACCTATTATGTATGCCATACCAGTCCATATATCTGAATGATTCCAAATGTTCATTTTCACCTGATGCAGGGTAGCAACATTCAATGTGTAATTTTTCTTTTGAAAAAGTAGTAAGCAGAAATGCACTACTATCCAATCAGTTCACTACTTGGTATTCTTCTCTGCTCTCCTCACTGAAGAGAAAAAGTACAACTGATGTAAGAACTTTTAGTTGTTGAACACAAATCGTGTGCATTTGTGAAGTTGTTATTGTCTTGCACTGTGTGTGTTTGTTTGTGCGTTTGTCCATTTTTGACATAACATCAACTGGCAGATTACCCTGTGGATAAGGACATAAGGACAGGCTGGTCATGGTCACCTCTGCTCCTGTAATTAAAGTAATTAATACATCTCTTAAAATACACATAATGTCCTGCCAGACAACCCCCCCCCCCACACACACACACACACACACACACACAAACACATACAAAACATTTACCCACCCACACACATGCTCAAACCCAGAGGCACGCTACAACATAGGCCTACACAATTACACTACCGATGATAAGATGCATATTGAATTGAAATAATCTATGGTTAAACTGCCTCATAACCATAGGCTTTTAACCACAATAAAACTTATTTTGATGGAATCTTTCACATTTGTTGAAAACAATGGGATCAAAAATTTAAATTATGTCTAATGGAAATTCCAAAGAGCCAAGAGAAATTTTGAAAGTGAGAGACATGGAGAGAGGGAGAGAGGGAGACTGGGGGAGAGAGACAGGGAGAGAGAGAGAGAGAGAGAGAGAGAGAGAGAGAGAGAGAGAGAGAGAGAGAGAGAGAGAGAGAGAGAGAGAGAGAGAGAGAGAGAGAGAGAGAGAGAGAGAGAGAGAGAGAGAGAGAGAGAGAGAGAGAGAGAGAGAGAGAGAGAGAGAGAGAGAGAGAAGGAGGGAGAGAGAGAG
>JACXGM010004443.1:0-21651 GCA_016801145.1 Umbra pygmaea | reverse complement strand
AGCTGGCTCATTTACAGTCTGTACAGAAGTGTAAGACTGTTGATTAATGTGCACTGTTCCAAGTAGATAACATCTTGGACCATAACATCTTGCTTGAGAGACTTAAGCACTGGGTTGGTATCTCAGGGAGCGCCCTGACTTGGTTCGCTTCCTATCTTTCAGATAGAAGCTTTTCTGTGTCTCTTGGTCACTATTGTTCAGAAACTGCAGCCCTTTCTTGTGGGGTGCCTCAGGGCTCTGTGTTAGGTCCTATTTTATTTACTTTATATATGCTTCCCTTGGGACATATAATTAGCCAATTTGGAGATATTCGTTATCATTGATATTGCAGATGATATCCAGCTGTATTTCTCTTTCAACCCGGAAGACACCAAGAAAGTGTTGGAATTGCTTGAATGTTTGACTTCCATTAAGGATTGGCTCAATAATAATTTCCTTCAGCTAATGGAGATAAGACAGAAGTTCTTATTGTTGCTCCAGACACTATATCTTCCAAGATTGTTCAGCTTTTAGGGTCTCTCTCATCCGCTGTAACATCCAAGCTGAGAAACCTTGGTGTGATGTTTGATAATAACATGTATCTGGATCAACATATCAAAACACTAACCCGCACATGTTTCTTTCAATTAAGAAACATTGCCAAACTTAGAGCAGTTGTTTCACATTCTGAGCTCAAGGTGATCATTCACTGTTTTATATCTTTCCGGCTTGATTACTGCAACTCCATTTTCACATCTCAGCAAATCATCTCAGGACCGTTTACAACTGGTCCAAAATTCTGCTGCAAGGCTGCTGACCAGGTCCAGCAGGAGGTCGCATACCACACCAATTTTATTCTCCTTACATTGCCATCCGATCAAGTATATGATCAAATATAAAGTCCTGGTCCTGACCTATAAAGCCTTGCATGGTTTGACTCCTCCGTATATCGCCGACATGCTGCATCCGTACACTTCCATCCGATCCCTTAGGTCTTCTGACCAGGGATTACTGGTGGTCCCTTACACTCGTGTTAAAACCAAAGGCGACCGCTCTTTTGAAGTGGAGGCTCCAAACCTGTGGAACGCCCTTCTGACTGCTTTGCGTTCTGCAGTCTCTGTTGATGCTTTTGAAAATCATCTGAAGACACACTTGTTTAAATTGGCTTTTGTCTCCTGTTTGTAAATTACTTTTTTAGATTTGATATTATAACCAATTGTTTTAGTCCGTTTAATAATTATTTAACAAAGCTCACTGTATTGTTGTCATGTTCTTAATGTAAAGCACTGTGACTTTGTCTGTAAAAGGTGCTATATTAAATAAACCTATTATTATTATTAAATAAACAATATCCAATCCATTCCTTTTTTATATACAGCTCCAAAAAAAATTTACAGACCACTGCAAAATCTTAAATCCCTGGTTTTACCATTGATAGGTACATGTATTTATGTTTGGGGGGGAATTATTAGTATTTTAACTACAGGACTGTAGGAAGCAGTGGGTAGGGAGACATGTTGTGGTAGACTGAGTGGAATGACAAAAACCACCAGCCGAGCTGGGACTCGAACCCCTGTCGCCTTGGTACTTGCGCAGACAGTCACGAGCTTAGACCACTACACCAATCTCTATGCTTCAGTCTCCACATCAACCTTCAACTGCATTCCTCAAGCATTGTGCAACCAAAAACACCTGGAGCAAATCTGTCTAGTAGAATTAGACAAACTTACTCTTAAAATCAATGCAAAGCTGATTTACCTACAGTACCCCCAAAAATGTAGAGCTGGTATTGCAGCAAGAGTTAACTCTACCATATATGAATGTGTGGGGATACATAATTGAGTAATATGATGTTGGAGAAATCAGGAGTTTAAATTGAATTTATTTAGTAAAATGTAAAATAGGTCTTTTTATTTACATTTTCCTTACGATCTCAAGGCTGCCTGGCAGCTGTTTAAACCCACCTCTGTGCCTAAATTCACCTTTGAGAACTGCTGTTCTATAGCACATTCCACTAGTTTTACCATTTCACCAGAAAGTATCTCCTGGCACACACATGCTAGGTGGAAAGCACAACCTCGGCCAGCAACCACATTTTAGTTTGCTGGTCCCTGACCAAACATAGGAGTTGCTAGAGTAAGCAAAGGCAATACAAAAAATACTGTATTGCTCTCACTTTACTGTGGGTTAGCATAGTGCTCAAGTGGGAACAAGGGACACTCTGCCTAGTGTTGGGCTCCTGGCATGCATTTGAGATCAATTCTACTTTTTACAGTGTATTGATCAACACGTCCTTTCACTTGCACCAGCTTTTCGCTATGCGTCCTAAGGGAAGTACTCCAGTGAAAAAACAGTCAAAAGTACTGGTAATTTGGAGCCAGTATCCTATCTAATATTTATGGGGCGGCAGTGGCTCAAGTAGGTTGTCTAGCAACCGTAAGGTTGGTGGTTCGATCCCCGGGGCCTCCTGACCAAGTGTCGAGGTGTCCATGAGCAAGACACCCCAGTTGCTCCCGACGAGCTGGCTGGCGCCTTGCATGGCTGACACCGCCGTCGGTGTATGAATGTGTGAATGAATGGGTGAGTGTGAGGCAATGTAAAGCGCTTTGGTGGCCATTGCTGGTCAGAAAAATGGTCAGAAAAATGCGCTATATAAATGCTATATAAATACTGTGTTTATAAAGTATATTCTGTTAATGTCTTGATGGAAATGTAGTTAAAAATTACAGAACATGTTTACAGTGTACTGTTAGCTATTGCAGCATAATCTATTATATAGCTTTAATCAATGCATCTTCCACATTTTTCATTATTACAAGCTATTTCGCCCCTGCCCATCATAGTAAATATTATATATCACAACTGTTACTGTCCATCTACGGTAGTCTTGCCAGTCAACTAGTAGTGGAAGTACATGAAAATGCCCTCTTGGAAGTTCTACTGTAGGAATCAACACAATTGGGAACATCAGGGCTAGTTAGAACAATCAAATTTAAAATTCTATAATTTTTCTATTATTTCATTATAAACTACTGAAAATGACAAAAGCACTGGATTATACATGTAAAGATGTACTTATTTTAGTTGCAATGGTTTGTTTTCAGAATGCGAACATAGCAGTGTTTCTCAAACCTGTCTGCGAGTGCCCCCAGCCATTCCATGTTTTTGAACAACCCCTAAGCTAGCACACCTGACTCAACTTCAGAATCAATTGAATCGTTACTCGTTCATTGTTAGAACATGTTCATATACAGTATTGCATGATTAGTGAATCTGGTGTGGTAGTTAGCCTGACTAAATGTAGTCGAGGCGAGGTTTGACAGCCACTGGTATACAGAATAATGGTGTTCTACCTTTGACAACATTGTATATGGAAAGATTACAGTTTATCTTTACTAGTTGATAGTGGTACGGAACATCTTGGTATTGATACACCATTGTATTGGTATTAACCCTCTACATACACATAAAATAAACATTCATTACTAAAATGTAAGCATGTATTGCATTAATTTCCTGAGATGATGTTAGGTGGTTGGTTGTGGTGAGAGTATCTAGAAAGGAAGTGTTTCTTTAGAAGCTGTGCAAATAAATGGGCATAGTCCTATCTAATCCAGCATCAACGGTGTTCAGATGTGTTGCACTGGAAGTATAAAAAATTGCAGACCAAATGTCAAGCATGCCGCTATAATTTAGCACCATCAATTGCCCTTTGCTTATTTCAATCAGAAGCAATATGCAGTGTTACAATGAAAATGTATACAGTAGAGCTTTTTTAAATCTTATATGTATACAGTTATTTGCAAAAGACTTTGGACAAAAGCAAGGAGATGCATTTGAGTGATACCATTTGAAAGAACACATTTGGAATTTTCTGGAGATGTGAAATTATTGTATGAATTCTAGAAAATATATCACTGTCCCCATATAGGGACACCTATCCCAAGGATGTTAAAAAGTAGATGAGTAAAGCCCAGAAAGAATAACTGACTCATTAGAGCATCAATGAGTCAGATGAAGTCAATTCAAGTGTTTAATTATTACTCAGAAGTACGGTAACTCTAACTTCTAATCCAGGGGTCTCATTCATTGTACCAAATAGCAAATTATTAGAATCAGGTGTGCTAAATTAGGGTTGGAGTGAAAACAATAAGCACAGTAGCACTCTAGGACCAAGGTTGGAGATGCCTGTATCTAATCTGTCAGACTGATGGCCGAAACCATGTTTCCTTTAAGCAGATGTCTGAAAACCCTTCAAACTCGATTGAAGCGACATCCCCCGAAGCGACATCCCCGAAGCGTACTAAAAACATTAGAAATCAGGAAGTGAAAATTACAAAATAACATTTTTGCAAGGAGGTAGGATATCACCCTGCACTAAAACAGATAGTTTTTTTTGGGGGGGGGGCTCTGTATTTCAAAATGTATAGAGAAATAGTAAAGACATGTAGGCTACTGTACATAGTGTTTTCAAGATCTGATGGCATGCCAATATGGATTTTACAATAATGTTCTTCATGGTTTGCACTAATTTTACAATAATAGGTAAAACAAAGTTGTACTTTTTGGCTCTGTATGACATTGTGCATAAAAATCATTTTCACAAAATATTAGGTTTGACTTATTCTTGTAGCCAAGAGCCTTCTGAATCCCTAACTACAGGGCACGCCGTGAGAACTTGAGGTTGCATGTCCTGCAAAGGGGTTCATAAATCATTTGAAAACTTTTACTTTACTGTTCGCCTTGGCCTTTGAAAACAGTGTAACTCCAACTTAATTAGCAGAGCCATGGGGGTCAGTTTGGTTTGAAATGTGGTGGGGACAAAGACATTGTCGGATAGCTTGCATGTCAGGCAGCTATCGTGTAAACTGTGTAGTACAGTATTTAGTAGGCTATATCTAATTGGCATGATAGCAGCCCTAAATCACATGAAATACATTCTGAGGGAACTATTTTGTAAAACCGAAATATGTCAAATATGAACGTATGAGAGGGTGAATAACGTTTGTAGGGAACTAAATTAAACACTCAAATAACGTTAAATATGAACATATGAAAATCATGACGTAGCATCTAAATAGCGTAGTTTTTGCTAGGGCAGAGGCCAGGGATGGTGGATGGGCGTATAAATCTGCAACTTGCATGCCAGTGTTTGCGAGTTCAAATCCAGACTGGCACTTTGTGCGTGTTTTGTTCTACATTGCATGCGTCATGCAGACAGACGATTGTCTTTTTTTTATGTTAACCCTAACCTTAATCCTAACCTTTACATCAGTAATGTCATATCTAACCTTAACCGTTAGTGTCCTCATACCTAACCTTAACTGTGAGAATGTTTCAATATCATTTTGAACGCTATGGAATGTATGGAATGTTCTCGCATAAATCTGCTAAACTAAATGTACAGGGGCAACGTAATAGAAGTACAAATATAGCCTAATAACGAAAGGTGCAGTTCAAAGGTAAAAAAAACTAAATATGTTGGCATATAACATAATTCAGGTTTTCAAAATAGTTTCCTGAGAACGTAATTTGGGAGAAATTCTGAGATTTCAACCAGCCAAATTCTGCAGCAATGGAAACCACAACAGAGAACTTTAATTCCGAGAGGAACAAAACACACAGTAGACAAACAGTAGTAAATCTTTAACTATTACATCACATTCATTCTAACCTTTACGTTTAACACATTTACTATTTATTTACTGTATCAGACTATGAATACCACTATAAATTTACTATGAAATTGGCATTAAGTTTGCGTCATAAACAGTTGATCTGTTTCAAGAACACCTTGCCAGCTTTGAAAGGGGAAAATTTAACGTGAGTGCTATGTGAATAGGTTACATGGCTCTGTCCTGGTTAATGCGCTAGATCACATTTTTTTAATTAACAGGTATTTGCATGAAAAACTAATGTTTTAGTGTATGCAAGTATTTTCTGATCTGGAAAAGTTCTACAAGAAAGAGTGGGAAAAAAATCCTCTGACAAGAATAGAATGACTTATAGCAGTCTACAGAAAACTTTTGCAAGCAATTATACTGTATCTGCCAAAAATGAAATTAGTACTGGTCCTGGAGAGCTACCATCCTATTGGTTTTCACTTGATCCACACAAAATGTAGCTCATTGATCTTATAAACTACATAATTATTAGAACCAAGTGTGCTAAATTAGGGTTGGAGTGAAAAAAATCAGGACAGTAGCACTCCCAGACCAGGTTTGGAGATGACTGCATTAGACTGTATGTATCAAGGTGCCCAAAACTATGCGCATTCCATGTTCACTTTGTTTAACTTTTTCAATCTATTGACAATGCAAAGAAATAGTAATCCTGTATGTGCAGAAGGGTGGCATGTTTCACTTTATACCATGTAAAGTTTAACTCAGGGCATTACATGGCTCAGTGGCTAGGCACTTGTAATCGTAAGGTTGCCGGTTCCATTTCTGACTGTGCCAATTGTCATTGTGTCCTTGAGCAAGGCACTTTACCCTAAGTTGCTCCAGGTGGATGTCCCTGTACTTACTGTAAGTTGCTCTGGATAGGAGCATCGACTAAATTACTCAAATGTAAATGTAACGTCTGTTCACATAAAGACTGAAACATTTTTTCCAGGGGTGCCCACACTTCTGCATACAACCGTAAAGCAGGTAGCTTATTCCATTGGTACTGAGGGCAGGGCATTATATAATGTGGGCTAAACAGATGGGAAATCCACCCCAGCAGAAAGTAATTCTGTGGTAGGGTTGTGCACTGCCCCCCATGTACTGTTAATTATTGATGTGTGTGTGTGTGTGTGTGTGTGTGTGTGTGTGTGTGTGTGTGTGTGTGTGTGTGTGTGTGTGTGTGTGTGTGTGTGTGAACTTCACCCTGCAATCCCCCAATGCATTGCCTAGGGACAGGCTGACCTCCCCGTTACCTCCTCTCACTGATGGCCCCGGTGAACACAATCAGTTCACCAAGTAAAGCTCAAGCAATCAGACACAGCTTCTGGCCCATCTTTTATTGAGAGACATATTAAATATTCACCTCTACTACCCCATCACCCTGCCCACTCCTCGTCCAATCCCGTGCCCGGTACCTCAGCCCTCTAACCCACACAGAAGTACCATGCACATCTTAAAACACAAGTAATCCCCTGTCCATTACACATGCCATGCTGTTGTTTCTGGCATTTGTAGAACATTTAGTGACTATAATAGATTTGATCAAGTGAGTAAAAAATAAATTCTTTAAGTCATGTGTGTGTATATATAAACTTTGGACTAAATGTTTTTAAAGAAGTAATACTGGAGAATGAGTTTGTAAAGGGCAATAGGTTCATTTTTGTGTGGCTCTGTAAGAAAATTCTACTTTATGAATGTGTATGTGTATGTGTATATATATATATATATAAAATAAATGTTTTTTTTCTCTGCTGATGTTTCTTTCATGTTGTAGGAGGATGTTCCCATTTCTGAGTTTCAACATTAGTTTTCTGGACCCGTCGGCCCATTACAATGTGTACGTGGACGTGGTCTTGGCCGACCAGCACCACTGGAGGTACCAGGGAGGGAAGTGGGTCCAGTGTGGCAAAGCGGAGGGCAACATGCCAGGTATGAATATACTAGGCTATATCATATGTCCACACTTCAATCTTCTCCATATACCTCCAATTAATGACATACAATGGTAGAATGAGTAAGGTTAACAAACATCTCCAGAATATCCTTGAGATAAATCTGAACATACAGCACGCTTAATCATGCTTATCGATTGAAAGGAACAACATTTTCCTCAACGTACAATTATTCCTCTCACTATAACCAATTTATATCAATGTACCCTGTATATGACATCACCCAGGTGATGCAAGATGAATGCCACTAGATGAATCATCCAAACACACCTGCAATAAATGACCTCGGACAATCCATGCCATAGAAGGAGTTGTGACTGTGCAGAGCTTGCCTTCACAGAACTTTAGCTGTGGGAATGTTAGGTTGATGAGAGAATGTTTTTAAATATCATTAAGTAGGTGTTCAGAAAAGCATTGAAGATAGTAAAGTTCACATAGCTGACTGTTCACATATTCAAACCAAATAGGCTGAAGCTCTTAAGGTAAAAAAATTGAAAATTATGGTATGTAAATGTTATCCCGAAAATAGGAAAACCCTGTTTTTCACATTAATGGGCCTTTAATTGTTGATACTATTGTCTAAATTACAGTTTTCATTACGATGTTTCTAACTCTGTCCTGTAGGGAACAGGGTATATATGCACCCAGACTCTCCTAATACAGGAGCTCACTGGATGAGGCAGGAGGTGTCTTTTGGCAAGCTGAAGCTCACCAACAACAAGGGAAGTTCCAACAATGTGGCCCAGGTACACAATGAGCTGAACACCTATTACATGTGTATATATAAACTTTGGACTAAATGTTTTTAAAGAAGTAATACTGGAGAATGAGTTTGTTCAGGTTAAATTCTACAGTACGTTAAGTAAAATAAGAAAGTAACATTATGATACACCACTTTTCATAGTTGTAAAAAGTACAGATTAAGAGTACTCAGCTGTTTCTAAGTAACCATTAACCTTAAAATACTAATTTAATCGATTTCTGGTTACTCAGTAAATTCCCAAAGCTGGTGAACTGAGCTGATCCCAGAAAAGTACTTTTACTTTGAACAATTTACAATTTTATCTGCTTTTCAGATAACCTGATTAACATGTACTGTAGGTATGTAGGCCAGTGCATGTTGAAACATTAATACCAACCAGGAGCCAATGATCAGTGTGATAATGAGTTGAGAGAAACAGATTTACTGTAACCAAAACATCTGAAAAAGTAATTCAACTGGTCAAAGCACAATCAAAATAAAAGGAAAGTTTTTTTTCTTTTTTCTGGTTAGAACTCTTTAAAGTATTAATTTTATATTAAGTCCTACGTTTTGTCTTTTGCACAATACTGTATATATTTTTGATTTCACAGTCAGTAATTAGAATATTTAAATGTATTTTATCCTTATTAGATGGCACTGGGCTTGTATTTCATTGTGGTAACTCTCCAGTGTCCTTTCCTCCTAGATGATAGTGCTGCAGTCACTGCATAAGTATCAGCCTCGTCTGCACGTGATGGAGGTGAAGGAGGATGGTTCCCAGGACCCGTTCCTCACAGCCAAAGCCCAGACACTCGTCTTTCCCGAGACCCAATTCATCGCTGTCACAGCCTATCAGAACGCAGACGTAAGTAATCCAACTAACTTCCCTCTTATTGGCAATCCCTTTTGAACAGCACACCCTAGACAACTGCAACATACTTAGAAATAGAAATATACTGTAATGTGGCAGAAGATATTCTCACAATAAGAAAAGAAACTGTGGTTAACCCTCATCAAGTATTTCATGCACTCACTGATTCCTCTTCCTCTGACTCTCACTGTCTCCCCAACCCCTTACTCCCTCTGATCTTGTTCTCCTCCTCCTCCTCACACAGATCACTCAGCTGAAAATAGACCATAATCCTTTTGCTAAAGGTTTCCGTGACAACTATGACACGTGAGTAAAGCATTATAAATAATCAGTCAACAAAACCCCTCTTCTTTACAAGATTGACTAAACTTGAATAACAATTTGCTGAACCTTTAAACTTGCTCTGAACAAACCATACTTGCATGTTTTCAGTCTTACTGCTTAAACTCTATAGAAATCTTGACACCCTTATATCAGCACATCTTGAATGTAACTAATAAATATGAAATTGCTCACACCAGTAAACCTATGCAGTTCTAGCTCATCAAGATGTGTTTCTGTGGGGGGATGTAGGAGGCCGAGTAGATAGTTAAGAGATATTTCTGTGGTTGAGGTTTTGCCAGGATGTAACACCTCGTCTTATGAATCACCCCCTACGTTCCTCGTTCCCCTGCCTAGGCTGTACACGGCGACTGAATCAGACCGCCTCACGCCCTCCCCCTCCGAGGGCCAGCAGCTTTTGGCAGGTTCCTGCTACACCCAGGGGTACCTGACGGACCAATACATGAACCCACTTCCCCAGAGTCGCTTTTACAGCCGCGAGCACATGGCAGCCATGGGTCAGCAGCCCAAAGACCCATCAGCAGGCCCCCACAGCCACTGGTACCTCTCTCCCCAGCAGAGTGTCTCCTCCAACCGGCTGGAGTTCAACTCCTACGAGGGGGACTTCTCTAGCCCCAGCGTCTACAAGCCCTTCCCTCTGCAGACGTCTGCCCACCATGCTCTGGGCTACTACGGGGACAGTCCCTTCGCCTCAGCCGGCGTGTCCATCCCTGGAGCCTCCTCGGCGGGCTGGAGCACCAGCCGGCCCTCCCCTCAGTACCTCAACCACCATCACCCCAGTAAAGCTGGCCACAGCCTGGGCTGGTTCAGGCCAGTGTCTTCTACCTCCTCCTGCTCCACCTCTCCAGGTCACACCATACTCCATCCTCCAGCCCTCCTGGAACCACTCCGATCCATGCCCCCGTTGCAGGACAAGCCAAAAGAGGTGGGGGTGGAGGACCCCTGGCTGGAACCCCCCTCCGTTAAATCGGTGGACTCGGCCGACTCTGGCCTGTACGAGGGTGGGGCGGAGAGCAAGAAGCGGCGAGTGTCACCCTACACGTCCAGCACAGAAAACTCACCGCCTAACCGCAATGCAGAGGTCTGTGAGAAGGACAGCAGTAACGACGCAGGCTACTACGGCTTTTACGGCCAATGAAGTCTGCCTACACACACCATGTGGAAAAACTCCTCATACTCCCATCATTTATTGTGCTGTGGTATCTCCCAAGCGTGTCACCTGTCCAATAAAGTCATGTTACAGCGCTGGAATGAAGCTCCCTTGGCTAAGGTGGTCCAACATAACAGGAGTCAGGACAAGACAGCAAACTGGCACCTCAGTCATTTTCACACTTACAGATCAAATGGACCTCTGTGCCACCCAATAAGGAGGCTCCTACACAAACAGGGCCCTCAGTTTTGTGTGTTTGTTACTTGTTTGTGAACAGGGACCTTGTAATGCCAAACAGACACACCTTGAAGGTGACTGTCAAAGTGGGTGAAGGCCAAAGAGCCACAGCAATTTGACTAGTTCTACTGACATTGCCCTAGAGATATGTAAGCACTCAAATATGACTTCCATCTTTCTACGGTTTGCAGATTAAAAACAACCTGACTGCACACCTGTTGACAGACTCCTGCAGGGGCTGTCCACTCTTCCTGTCAAACAGATATGCTCACACACGGACAGACACTTCTCTGTTCCGTAACACCCATGTTCAGCAGAGAAATTAGGTGACCCAGAGCTCTAATATGCAAACAGGACTTGTCGTGTTTTAATAACGTAACTTAATAAATTGATCTAACACTCTACATTGCAACTCCCCCTTCTGACGACAGTGAAGAAATGCAAGATGTTGGCCGGGCATGCCGGCAAGAACAGAGGCCAGCATGGGGAGTTAGGGGTGAGGCAAGCTTAACCGGCACCTGGTCTAAAGTGTCATTGTTAATCAACTTCAAGCCAGACGGCAAGTCTTCCTTCCATTCTCTGTAACCTACAGTGAGTCTGCCAATTAGATCAGCCAGTAGGGCCTCAATCTCAACGGAAGGCTAAAAACACTCAAGGCTAAAAAACGATCGAGCTATGAAGAACGTTCTAGAACAAAATGGCAATTCATGTCTATGTGAATGGAAAGTGGCACCTGTGAATCATTGAGTGAGTTCACTCTCAGGCATCCATGACTATTTCAGGTGTTATGGTTCTATTGTAAAATAGAGGTCATCCTCTGTGTGGTCAAATCAATCAGAAATGTCATCACATCACAAATAAAGAGCACAATCAATAACTGCATTAAAATGTGGCTTGCTCAGGAAAAATCACTGCAAAGGGTCCCCTTTCAGAAACCAAACACACCCAACACACAAACACACACACACAATGATTATAATCCTAAGAAAATCCAAATGCATGTCTTACGCAGAGTAATATTAATAGGGTAATATTCTATTTATTGAATTCAATGACTGCTGTTTCCCAACATACTGTAGCACTTCTATAGTCACCTCCCCACCAGACAGATGTACATTAGAGTTAGAGAGCCAAACAGTCAGGGTACACGTATCCTGTATTGTTGTCACTCCCAGGATTAGTGACCCAACTGACCATGTCCAACCCCAGGCGCAGCATCCTGGCCAGGTGCCAGTGATCTATAGTTTTGGGGGAGTCCCCAGTCAGAGCTGGCCTTCACATGGTACCAATGACACCAGACCACTCTGGAGTGACAAGCAGCCCTTCCAACAGAAGAGCTGGGGATAGCGGTGAACTAAATATTACACTTTGTCTGCTCCGATACCCTAAACATTGGAAATGAGACTGTAACTAAGGCAAGAGGTCATTCTTTATCTCACATTTGTAGCTACAGTATATACTAATGTACTGTAACTAAGGACTGACCTGGTATAATTAGCACTTGAATAGCAGCACTTAAGTAGCAGTACAGCCATAGAAACATATTCCAGAAACACCACTGGAAGGTGCCAAAAACACATTCACCTTTGACCTTTAAGAATACAACAGGTCAGTGTCTTCATTAATCACTGCTTTCTGAGATCGAATATGCTTACAGTAAGTGTAGTACTTTTTCGAATTACGCAGATTCTACTCTATTTTGTTGACCTGAAAAGTTTCATGTTTTATATTTTTCAAAAAGAATGTCTACCATTTTGTGTCAGACTAAATTTGATTTGTACAAACAGATAACTGAAGATAAAAAAATCATGATTCTATTCATATGAATTGAGCCATATGACATTTTTCCTAAAGAGAAAACAAATCTCTCTAATCAGAATTCAGTGAGTTTGAAAATGAATTGGACTCAAATTAAAACTCACTATTAAAACAAAAAAACTCAAGCCAAATGTTTTATGTAGATTTGTTGCTGGAAAAAAATATTTGTTTTTCTACCCATAAGAAAAAGACAAATTACTTCTTAATATAGTTGAGTAGAATTTTAAAGATACAACTGGTAGTTAAGTGCAATTATGTGAGGTAGTAAAATTCTTAAATATTGCAAGAGCAATAGAAAAAAAAAATTGATTTTATCAATTGCTGCAAAAACATTTGAAGCTATATTAATTAAATTTGTAACATCGCCACTGAACCTGTCCTAATATGACTGCAATAGATTGTGACTTTAAACAGTTGACAGTGTGGACTCCTCAGTGTGGACTGCCTCCTAGTGGCAGTATCACTCCTTACAATGTACAAAACAAACTCCGCTTCAGTAAATACAGTCAAATTTCCACAAATACTGCATAGCCCATGATTCCTTTTTACCATTACATGCCCTATATTATAATATACCAGTGTATGGGAAATCATGGGATGCTAGTGTACAGAAGTCATAATGTTTTAAGAAGCTCAAAGTGAATAAAGATGAGGTAGATTATAAAGGTATTATTCTTCATTCAATTCTTGATAGTGAGACATGTTCATTCTTGTTTAATGTCCAGTCTCACTGTAGGGCAACTTGCCTTCCATTCTGTAAATTAAAAATTGTCCATGTTTTTATAAAGTTGTAAAATTCATTAACTCAGAAAAAAGACTGATTCAGAAATGCAGTAAAGAAAGGCAAAATATTGTACATGTATTAAACATTTTAAATATTGTATTTGATTTAATCTTGAATAGCAGAAAACATTTTAGAACAAAATATTTATTAAAAGTTGGCTTACTGTGTATTGTAATGTTGTTTTTTATTCATTGATTAAAGTTAAATTATCTTAAAAACACAACATTTTGTTATTTCATTTAATGTCAATAAAAACGATTGATCTTAGTCAAAGGGAAAAAATCCACAAGTGCAATGTACAGCATATTTTTAGACATGTTCATATTTAGGCTGGGATTCATTGAAACCTACCATTGCAATGTTAATGCAGGGTCTAATTTAAAATGTTCATCCCTGCAGAGCTAATACTGAAAGGATACCTGTGTCCAGTTTGTAATTTATATTCTCTATTGGAAAAACTGCCACTGTGTACGTTCTGCAATACAGGCTTGATTCAATTCAGCAAAAATAAAAGTTAGTAGTTTGGTAATATATTGACTAGTTTGATTATAATTTAATTATAGTCACAATGCATCATTATAAAATATATCATAAAGATAATTCATGGATAGTGTATTTAGTTCCCACTCAAGCAGTTTTACACAATCATTAACAATATCTTTAATCAGTAACATTTCAGAGTTAACTAAGATAACAAAACAAATCTACAACCCTTCAATTATAAATAAGTAAATAATATGCATATTTGACGACAGACATGCAGTATGTCACATTTCAAATAGTTTGACTTACTAAGTTGTACTCATTTATGAAATATAATATAATTCACTAGTGCCATAGAGAAGAAAAATACATCTTGTATAAATCATGAATAGAGGTCTTTTGGATAAAATGTGAGCAGTGTAGCACAAAATGTGAGTAACGTAATTATTCAGCCCAGTGTGTTTTTTGGTCATGACCTGAGCAAATAAACCTCTCAATTGAACCCCTTTAGATAGTCAATGTAATATATCTTGGACTGAAAACCTGTGGAAAATCATGAATACTGTGTAATGTAATAGACCAAAGTCAAGTGTTGGTAGAATTGAAAAATCTCTTCCCATGTGACAGAAAAGGTGATGCTATACATTCTGGGAATATTGGGAACTATTTTTACCTGGACAGATTGCTGAGTTCCCTGGATCCAATTCATTTCCAGCCTTTTAAAAAAAGACCTCTCATATCTAGAAGTGCAAATCGCATTATGACAATGGAAGGTGGACTCCTCAGTGCATCCCATCTAAGCCTTCAACTCTCAGCATGTATCCTCTCGGCTTTAAACACAGGCCATTTCTCTCATTTCATTTCCTCATTCTCCTCGAAGGTCCCCTCTAGTAATTCACCACAGTTCCAGGTTCTTTGTGTTCGCAAAGCCCGGGTTCTCTCTGATTTTCCAGTAGGTTCCATTGGTCAGCCAGACATCCCTCCCAGACGAATCCACAGCTTTCCTGAAGACGAAAAAAAGTGAACGTTCTAACTACGGAAAGTGCACCTAATCCTCAATCATTTTGCTGGAGCAAAGTGTATACATTAGTGATAGCATGAATTTGAATTGGTAAAGTATTTATCCATCTATTTTTTAGTTACAGAGAGAATAAGCCATTTGCAAGCAAGAGATTGCCATTATGATGACGGCCGTATTGAAAATACAGCAGGGCTACCAAGTTTACAATAAGTGCCTTGTGACCCTTTTTGAGGTACAAACAGATTTCATTTTCTGGTCAGGAGATTTCCTATTCATGATAAGATGGATGTTTTTATTTCAGGGGTGCATCACTGAAGACTAATCAAAAACTTACTTGAAGAAGCGAGGGATATGCTCCTCCCCTTTCTTAACTAGTTGCTTTCTCCGCTCCCTCTGTCTGTCCTCCACTTCTTCTTTAAACTTGTCACAGTCGTCCACCCTCCCCTCCTCCAGCATCCTGAAGAACACAAAAACCTCCTCAGAATCAATCCATCAAATGTTCATGAGCAGCTTCTGAGTTGTTCCGGGTTTTGCCATCTAGTCAGGACACAGGCCATTGGATTGAAATACATGGTGGTGGCACCCCTCACCTCTGGTCAGGGCGAAGGCGTGAGTCTGTTGGGGGCAGAAGAGGCTTCAGATCTGAGGTGAGCTCGTTCAGCTCCAGGGCAAAGTTTGAAAATCCGTAGTATAGGTAGTAGTCCTTGGGCTGGGGATCTGCACAGTGAAAGAAGCCACCGACTTAGGCTACTGTAATGAGCTGACGTAACCACAGCCTCAAACCACAGTGTCTTTCGTTAGCATATCGAGAACCATGAGAAACTATATGAACAACCTTCAGGACTGTGCTTTATCAAGCCAAAGAACAAACAAATGGTAACACACTTGTGGGTTTGTCAGAATTTAGCCGTTAAACAGGAAAATAATTGTCATCCATAATTTCATATTGCTCGTATTTAATATGAAGATTTTTCAATTTCACTAGTTTAAGAATGTGGCTATATCGAAAATGTAAAAAAACTAAATGTTAACTTATTTCTATACAGTTACTACTGTACCTGGCATGAATCAATTACAATCAGACTGGAGTAATAACAGTGTAAAAATTTAAGAAAACAAATCTAAAGATGCTGTCTGCGACTTCAGAATTTAACAATGTTTTTAAATATTCCATTTTGGCCTGGATGTATAATATGCTATTTATTTACATAATCTCTAAGTAGAATCACTGTCATACTTTCATAACTTAGTTAGCAATGAAATTCCCAGTTGTTTTGGATGACCTGGGGTGTACAAATCATGACATAGAACACAATTTTGGGGGACCCGTTTTAGCTCAATAGCACAACATTTATAAACAGTTGCCAAAATGGCAGACTGCATCTTTAAACGTGTATCTTTTTAGACACATGAACCATTTAAACCTCAGACACTAGTTTAGAACCTGCGAGCTAAATTGAACTGCACGTCTAAGCAATGGTTCAATGTAACATTGATAGCAATCTGCCAAAATTCTTAATAACTAGGGATGACCTGAATATCTATATCCGTACTCAGAATGAGCGTGGCCTTCTCGGGAGTGTTTCCTTCAAGCCTGAAATCAATATGGTTTGCTCAGAAACTGCTATATTCACAACAAAACCATTTACAGAACAGCCTCCAACTTCAGCTACAAAGCAATATGTTTGATCAAACATACAGCACTTGCTGTGTAAACCAAATCGATGTCAGGCCAAAATTAACCGCTTCCAGGTAGCTCTGCCCACTTCCGGGAAGGCCGCGGCCATTCCGAGTATGGATACGGATATTCAGCTCATCCCTATTAATAACCACAACTTTTCCACAAATACCCTATATTTTACTGCTAGGAGCCGTGCTGCCTGAAAATGGCTAAAAGACTCGCCTGAGAGACTGCCACCCCTCCCATATTAGCGCAAGCTAGTTCGGAAGACAAGTAAATGATCAAATAGAGCCGAACCAGCCAAAACAGAGCAGTTAGGCTTCTGATACAGGTGGCTCAGTGGTTAGGGAGTCAGACTTGTAGTCGTGAGGTTGCCGGTTCGAGTCCACACTGTGCCGAATGTCGTATTGCCCCTTGAGCAAGGCACTTCACTCTACGTTGCTCCAAGGGGATGTCATTGTATTTATGGTAAGTTGCCCTGGATAAGAGCGTCCGCTAAATTACTTAAAATGTAATACAAGACTCCTCAGCTTCTGACTCCTGGGGGGTTTTCTTGTGTAAGAGGGACACTCACTTGGCTTCCAGATGCACTGCGGTGTGGGAAAGGTGTCACAGAAGATGCCCTCGTGCCACAGGCCCCCAAACCGATGGATGACGCTCCCGGTCTGGTCAAGCACGATGCCTTGCACCTCGTTCTTGTTGGTGTCCGAACCCCAGTAGCGTGACTTGACGAAGGTGATCTTACAGGTGCAAGCGTTGCTGTTGAGGTTCCGGATGACGACCTCTCCATAGTGCTCCAGGTAGCGCTGTTGGCTCAATACATTGTGGACACAGGTGACCACCTTGTTCCACTCATAGTGGTCGCCAAACCTGAAGAATAGATGGAGGGTAAAAGACCCTTCTACAGGTTGATGTCTGACGCACACAGACAACCATAGGCCACCAGGAACAGACACTCACTTTGACAGGGTGACGTTTACCATCCCTGTAGGCATGATCTCCAGTGATTTCCCCCAGAACTTATTCTTCCACCGTTGGTCTGTTCGGTTGACAGAAATCATGTTGTTTTATGAGAAACAGGACTGTTTCAGATAGTACATTCACAATGAGGAATGTTGTCCAGAACTCTTGAGATCTTGCTTAATAATAATAATCACGGAAGCTCACCCTGCCACAATGTGAAGTTGTCTGAGTCAGCGTGACATGCAGAGATGGGGGGATGGTGGCACACCTGATGAAACACAGTTAGTCAGAATAGTAGAACTTCCTCGTCTAAATAGGAACAACGTGAACGGTTCCGTGTGATTAGTATTGACTCTACCCTAGCCCCTCCAGCTTAGCTAGGGTAAATTAGAAAAGGTTCAGTCTTCCTACCTGTTCACTAATGAAGCGGAAGCCCTTATCCTCTCTTAAACATTCATAGGTCTCCCCCAGGAGTGGGTTAAAGGGCTTGTAGCGGTTGCGGTAGTAAGCTGTAGCATAGCCAGAGATGGCGAAGGCAGCAATGTAGACCTGTGCAAGACCAAAGAAAAACCTTCAGTATTGTTTTTTAAAGATCCATTTTAAAGGATTGTTTGCTGTTTTTAAAGAAATTATATTACTGAAAGGGGGGCCAGATTCAAACCCAAGCTGAAGCAGTACATGTGCACCGGAGGCAGCAGCTTCAACTGGCTGACCACCCTAGGCCAAACATTGTGTAATTCACAGCTGGTATGGTCTATGCTTACCATCCTTTGGTAGGGGTCCTTGGTGGTGTTGGCAGTGTCCAGCAGCTCAGTGTACTCTAGCTCCTCACACAGTCTCTGTATGAGGTTGATGGGCTCGTTGAGGGCAGCGGGCATGGAGACACGAGACAGGTCCTTGCCTATGTTGTTGTAGAGGATCTGCATCAGACCCACGTGGGCATTGTCTGGGCAACGGGCAGGCAGGGTGGTACGACGCCCCGTGTTCTTGGGCACGATGCTGTTTGGTGCCTTAGAGATGCTGTCACGGTAAGTGCGAGTGGCAGAGGCTAGAGGAGAAAGAAAAAAGTGTTTTAAATCATTGGAGTGAAAAAAAGAACAGCTAGCTGCTAACTTGCTCCGTTGTATGTGCTCACCGTGGCCTTCCTCTGGCTCAGAGTTGGTGGTGGTCCCGTCACTCAGGCCAGACTCGCCAGACTCAGATGAGCTCCCATTCAGGACATCGTCACTCGCATCAAAGTACTCGGCTGCAGAGTCTGTCACGGAGGGCGTGTGATGGGAGTGGTCCCCAGATGCAGTCTAGAGAACAGCGCCAAACAGACATCAGGAGAAAGATGGTGAAACAGAATTGCTGAGTAAAACAACTCACACCTCCTCCACACAAATACACTCAACAAAAATATAAATGCAACACTTTTGTTTTTGCCCCCATTTATCATGAGCTGAACTCAAAGATAGAAAGTCTTCCATGTACACAAGGTATTTTTCTCAAATACTGTTCACAAATCTATCATTGCTGAGGTAATCCATCCAGCCCACAGGTGTGGCAATCTGATTAGACAGCATAATTAATGCACAGGTGTGCCTTAAGCTGGCCACAATAAAAGGCCACTCTAAAATGTGCAGTTTCATCACACATAACACCACAGATGTCGCAAGTTGAGGGAGCGAAACAGACCACTCCCACCCAGTGATTTAAAGCCACAACAGGTGGATTCAGCACCATGGCCAGCTCCGCAGCCTATGGAATCACAAACAACTAGGCCTTATGTACATAGAAACTCTTAGATATTTGAGTTCAGCTCATGATAAATGGGGGCATAAACAGAAGAAGATGTTGCATTTATATTTATGTTCAGTGTAATTTAAATAAAGTCTGACGTCATTAAGCGGTACTCCCTCACCTCAGCCAGAGCAGGTGATTGGTGGTAGGTGTCCTGCAGTCTCAGACGCTCCTGAGCCAGGGCCTCATGCACAGACTTGAGTGACACATACACTGACAAGGACAGCAATATTTTATGAAAATCTTTGTTGACCCACCCACCTGTTCTTAAAACACAATATAATCTAAACGCAAATATTAACCTACGGTGAAATAATATACAACTATACACCATTTCTTCCCTCTAATATTTTAGATTTATCAATTTATTTATTCTTGTGTGTGTGTGTGTGTGTGTGTGTGTGTGTGTGTGTGTGTGTGTGTGTGTGTGTGTGTGTGTGTGTGTGTGTGTGTTATTCTGTACACACAACATTTTACCACACAGTGCACCTCTTCAGACTTCCTAGAAGGTTAGAACTAGCCCTCCCTCCAGAACCGGTCGGCCCTATATGCTTGCTACGCAAGTTGCGTAGGGCCCCGCCAATTGTGCAATGGCTCTGCCTTCCCCTCATTTGAAAGCACGTGTCAATAAGTGACGGGACATTCAACTTTATTTACTCAAATATTTTTTAGTCGTTCAGTAAAAATAACAAATATTTTTAGCCATTGAGTCAGTATAAAATATCAATCAAAATTAACAATTATTTTGCAAACTTCACATATCGTCAATATTTACACCTTCAGGATAGGAATGATTTGAAACTATCCTTCTGGTCAAAGAGAGAAAAAACTAAAAAAAGAGAGTGAACTGCAATCAGGTAAACTTGTGTTCTCTTATCTCTCCAAGTTTCATGTCAGGAAATAACAGTAATGTTACATTGATGTACTAGTTAGCGCTAGTCCATCTGTCTTGCTAGCAGTTAGCAGCTATAGCTGGGCAGTCCAACTCTTGGTCTGTCTATGTACCTTGTTTGCTTGCCAGTCAGGGCTGTGTTCTGCGACTTTATGCCTTACAAAAGTGAGAATGAAATACAACTATTCATTATGTTTTATTATGTTTGATAAAAGCCAACAGGCAAAAGTGTTAATAAACTGCAGTTTGGAAAAGATAAAGCGTTGCGCATGAACATGCGTTCATAACTGTGTGCACGAAATGAAACTGACGTTTTCCACCAGCAACCTCTTTGGGGACCAGTACTGACACTAAGGGTGTGATGGCACTCCTCATAGGCGCACATCATTTTAAAAGAAGACAACGATTATTTAGTCTCTCAGTCAAGGTTTAGTTACAACTCTAATGGAGTATGGACTAATGCAAGATGGAAAGCAATGGATTGACATGGACTATTGATTTATAGATTTAATTTCAAATATGTTGATTAGCTGGGCATACTAGGGCAATATGGATGCAAATCTTTCAGTAAATAACAACCATCAAGTATTCAGCCAAACCAGAGTATAAATATTTATATTTGATAATGTATAATCTGGGGGAGCCAGTTTGAATGAGCCTGATGCAGCTGATACAATTAATAATATTATTAGTATCTATCATTTACAGATCCTTTGCTCAAGTTTATCTTCTTCTTCTTCTTCTTCTTCTTTGGGGTTTTATGGCGAATCGCACCCACCAAAGGCGCATACACCGCCACCAACAGCACCGGAGAGCGAGGCCGGACACGGCCCACCCACGTCAACACCACCCCAACACTCCACGATCCCAGAAATTAACCCCCCCCACCCAACCCACTACCTACCCTCCCCCGTCCCCTTCCCCTTCATCATCTCGTGCACCATTTCCCCCGTGACATCAGTGACACCCATAAAATCCTTAGCTGCTCCCACCACAACATCAATCCTCGCATTCCGTCCCTTAACCTGGCTACACACATTTATCACACTACACAAGAACGCCAAAAACTCCACTCTTCCCACCACCAACGAATCCTTGCCCACCACACACTCATGCTTACACTTCTCCGACAACACCACACTACGACCACACACACCACCCTCCACCACCGGGCCTACACCCCTCTCCCACTCCACCTGCACACCAACCCCCATTCCCCCCACTATCCAGACCGCTTCCGCATACGTGACCCCTTTTAGACCCGCTGTGCCTCCACCGCCTTATGCTA
>JACXGM010004442.1:0-38036 GCA_016801145.1 Umbra pygmaea | reverse complement strand
GAACAAGGAACACACCAGGCAGGTCCGAGATACTGTTGTGGAGAAGTTTAAAGCCGGATTTGGATACAGAAAGATTTCCCAAGCTTTAAACATCCCAAGGAGCACTGTGCAAGCGATAATATTGAAATGGAAGGAGTATCAGACCACTGCAAATATACCAAGACCCGGCCGTCCCTCTAAACTTTCAGCTCATACAAGGTGAAGACTGATCAGAGATGCAGCCAAGAGGCCGATGATCACTCTGGATGAACTGCAGAGATCTACAGCTGAGGTCGGCGAGTCTGTCCATAGGACAACAATCAGTCATATACTGCACAAATCTGGCCTTTATGGAAGAGTGGCAAGAAGAAAGACATTTCTGAAAGATATCCATAAAAAGTGTTGTTTAAAGTTTGCCACAAGCCACCTGGGAGACACACCAAACATGTGGAAGAAGGTGCTCTGGTCAGATGAAACCAAACATCGTACTTTTTGGCAACAATGCAAAATGTTATGTTTGGCGTAAAAGCAACACAGCTCATCACCCTGAACACACCATCCCCACTGTCAAACATGGTGGTGGCAGCATAATGGTTTGGGCCTGCTTCTCTTCAGCAGGGAAGATGGCTAAAATTGATGGGAAGATGGATGGAGCCAAATACAGGACCATTCTGGAAGAAAACCTGATGGAGTCTGCAAAAGACCTGAGACTGGGACAGAGATTTGTCTTCCAACAAGAAAATGATCCAAAACATTAAGCAAAATCTACAATGGAATGGTTCAAAAATAAACATATCCAGGTGTTAGAATGGCCAAGTCAACGTCCAGACTTGAATCCAATCGAGAATCTGTGGAAAGAACTGAAAACTGCTGTTCACAAATGCTCTCCATCCAACCTCACTGAGCTCGAGCTGTTTTGCAAGGAGGAATGGGCAAAAATTTCAGTCTCTCGATGTGCAAAACTGATAGAGACATACCCCATGCGACTTACAGCTGTAATCGCAGCAAAAGGTGGCGCTACAAAGTATTAACTTAAGGTGGCTAAATAGTTTAGCACGCCTAATTTTTCAGTTATTTATTTGTTAAAAAAGTTTGGAATATCCAATAAATTTCGTTCCACTTCATGATTGTGTCCCAATTGTTGTTGATTCTTCACAAAAAGTTACAGATTCATATCTTTATGTTTGAAGCCTGAAATGTGGCAAAAGGTCGAAAAGTTCAAGGGGGTCGAATACTTTCGCAAGGCACTGTAGGTCACAGCCATATCTTTTGGTGAATTGGTCACTCGTTTGAGATGGTTATAGTTTGTACCATAGAGCAAGCTACATTGAATAGCTTACCAGATCAAGACCATTTCTTTCAGTGAAATTGTCAGTGTTTTTTAGATACATATTTTTTCAACAAGCGGGTTTTGTCAAAACGTCATTCATTTTTGGCTAGGGGCTTATTCAATCCTCAAAGTCAAACTAAAAGTCTTAGTGTCGTTAATTAACAGCATGTGAGCTGTGATTGGATAGATTGAGTTATCTGCAGAAATGCACATGTTTTTTTACCTCAGGATATGATGATGGATGACACTATAGCTTGGCAAGATACTAATCATCATTTACATTTTAAAAACCAAAATAGTAGTTGTTATGTGTGGAAACTAATACATAAATGCTGGATTTGGTTGCATTGAAATTACAAATGGTAAGCCCGTAATCCGGATATCCATGCATGCCTGGAGTGGCTCTTTGAGGACGTATCAGTAGGATATTGCAGCATTTTTTGAAGCCTTAAACGTAGCGCATTTGTATGTGGATCCAACTTTTCATCTCCAGATCAAACCCCCTTCGATTCACCTACAGACCACACCCTCTCAGTCACGTTTCAATTCTTTTATCGAGTTTGAACCTGTATCTCTTTCTCAATTGACAGACATACTCTCACGTATGAAACCCACTACCTGCCCCCAGGATATCATTCCCTCACACTTCTTTAAGGAAGTGCTGGACACAATTGGTTCCAGTATACTGTCTATAATAAATAGCTGCCTTGAAAATGGCACTGCCCCCTCCTGTTTTAAACATGCAGTAGTTCAGCCCCACAATAAGAAACCTAACCTAGACTTAACTGTTCTTAATAATTACCGTCCCATTTCAAAATTGGCATTTTTATCAAAAGTTCTAGAAAAAGTATTTTTTTCCCAGCTTTCTCTCTTTCTAAATGAAAACCATATTTTAGATAAATTCCAGTCAGGTTTTAGAGTACGTCATAGAACTGAGTTAGCCCTTCTTAAAGTGCTAAATGGTATAATGTTGGCTAGGGACTCTGAAGATTGTACCTTCCTCTGAAAATTGGTGAAAACAAATCTCTTAAATTACTTTCGGATTGTCTTGGTGACATAAAACATTGGCTAGCAAAAAACTTTCTTCAATTAAATGACACAAAAACAGAAGTTGTATTTGGCCCCACTGACTCCACTAAAGAAATTATAAATAATTTAGGGTCCCTATCCATAAATGTACACAGCCATGGAAAAAATATTGGGTTTATTATTGACTCAGATCTTAGGTTCGTCAAATAGAGGCAGTTTTTATCAGCTCCGGAGTATTGCTAAATTGAAACCGATTCTTACTCTGAAGGATTTGGAGTTATCCATGCCTTTATTACTTCCCGCATGGATTATTGCAATTATTTGTATTTATAGTAGGAGTCTGTCAATTATTTCGCCTTCAACTGGTTCAAAATGCAGCTGCTAGGCTCTTAACTGGTACAGAGAGAGAGCATCACTCCTGTTTTGGCCTCTCTGAATTGGCTCCCTGTTACATATAGGATTGATTTTAAGGTTCTCGTTTGTTTTTAATTCGCTACATGGATTAACACCCTCCTATATTTCAGTCGCTCTAGACACCTATGTCTTATGATCTATTGCTTTTATATGAATTTAAAGTCCAAAGGAGACCGTGCCTTCTTTGTTGCTGCCTCAAGGTTGTGGAATAAGTTACCGTTACATATTAGGTCTTCCATTGGTAGTGATTGTTTCAAATCTCAATTTAAGACCTATCTTCTTTAGCTTTCGAGGCTGCGATTAGGTAGGAATTTGTATTTATGTTTGTCATGTCCTATGATATGTCTAGTTAGGTGTCCATGAGCAAGACACCTAACCCCAGCTGCTCCCGACGAATTGGCTGGCACCTTGCATGGCTGACACCGCCGTGAGTGTATGAATGAGTGAATGGATGGGTGAATGTGGGGCACTGTAAAGCGCTTTGACCGGCCACTGTTTAGAGAACCACTATACAAATGCAGTCCATTTACCATTTAGTTAGCTATATGTTTTGGTGTGGTTCCCTTCTTATAACATTGCACAGCACTTTGGTTAGCACTTGTTGTTTTTAGATGTGATTTATAAATAAATGTGACTTGACTTGACTTCCTCAAGTGTTACCATCCTGCGCGGCGTGGTGAGTCAACCCTATCCATCTCTCCCAGACAAGTTTAATGGAACCCCTGAATAGTGTAGCAAATTCTTTTTCAACCTGGACCACTACAGTACATCCACCATCCTTACTGGGGATTCCAAACAGGGTGAGAGAAGGGCTAATAGGAGTTTTAGGTATTCAAAAGTGTTCTCCAAGAAATCAATTGATTGGTTGATTCAAAACTGAGGGCAGACCTCACATGACATTGGAAATGTGCACATGAACATAGTTTTCTCATATCTAATCAAACCATACACCTAACCCTAACCTTAAAGTTACAATATGTAGTTTTCCATAACAATAACAAAAGATGTACTTTGCATTAAAAAAGCAAACATCACTATAACTATATTATATATATTTCATAGTTGTGTACTTACAATATCCTAAATGTTTCCACCAATTTTCAAATGCAGAAAAACGTGTAATATAATTCGAAGACACGGGACGTTTCATTTTGTCTTCCGTCAATGGCGTCAAATAACCTTTGATTGCTCTAGTTGTTCTAAGTTCCAGGAAACCGCCAAACATAATGTGAATAAAGTTTATAATATTTTTAACAATACATTACTTTGTCAGTGAATCTTTTTTCTGCCAGAGACGATAGATTGGAAGGTTGTCATTGACGACGATAACAAAACCCATGATCCCACGCTAATTCCCGACGTCATCCAAGTACATCTTTTGCTATTGTTTTGATTGACAGACCCCTAGCGGCCAAAAACTACATATGGTACGTTTAATCACACTGAAGGGTTAAAATGTAATCGTGTGATATATTTATATATATATAGATATAAATATATAGACATATATCGTAATTATTAATCAAAAGGTAAGGTAATGTGAGGTCCGCCCTCTGTTTTGAATCAACCAATCAAATCATTTCTGCCTCCAAGGCAGATCTGCCTGAAGAACAGTTAAATATCTAAAAGTCCCATGAGCAAGAGAAGGTGGGGAAATGTCCTTGCTTCTCTCTGGCCAGGCTCTTTAGACTGCTGCAGCCATCTGAAAGAATAGTGGGCTAGAGGTGGAGAACTATGAACTGTTCACTACTACTATCCCCAGTACAGCAGGCTCTATCAAAGAGACCCATCTAACCAGCAGATCTGCAACAGGGGGCCCAGTTTACTGTGATCCTATCCCAGAGGGCCCCACCTTCAGTGGCTCTGTTCTTCTGTTACAGATGTATGCTGCCTGCTACGTTTGTTTTAAGTTCACAATAAATATTATCAATATCAACTTGCCTCCGTCTACACTTCATGATGTGTTACCAGTGTTACAATAGTACTGTTCTTATTGCTATCTATCTGTGCTATTAAGCCTTACATTTTTTGGGATAATATACTCTTTTGACATGAATTGTTTTTGTTTTATAGATGAGTACTGAATTGCATGGCCTCTAAAGGCGTCTCACACAATAAAGGGATCTGCTGTACCTACAGTATGTCATGTCAGAAAAAGTTCTGTATGGTATTTCCTGAACAGACCGATTGACAGGAAGCATTTTCTACCTCGTTTTTGAATGTATTGTCTCAAAATCATTTTGTGACACAAATGGACGTTGATAGTGTTAGTAATATTACTATATTAAGTAGCTGATTTACAGAGAAAAAAAGTCATATTTATCGTGATGTCCGAATTACCTGCCATTTTTTTTATATATATATAATTTTATACGCCAGCAGCATAGAGCCCTGTATTGCCCTGCTGGTTTGCTTCTAAAGCTAAGCAGGGTCAGGCCTGGTTAGTCCCTGGATGGGAGACCAGTGCTGCTGGAAGTGGTGTTGGAGGGCCAGTAGGGGGCAATCTTCCCTCTGGTCTAAAGATCTTTCCCAATGCCCCAGGGCAGTGATGGGGATCATCTGCCCTGAATAGGGTGCCGTCTTTCGGATGGGATGTTAAACAGGTGTCCTGACTCTCTGTGGTCATTAAAAATCCCATGGCACTTATCATAAAAGTAGGGGTGTTAACCCTGGTGTCATGGCCAAATTCCCAATCAGGCCTCACTTCAATCATGGCCACCTAATAATCCTCCTCCTTCCTAATTAGTATATATGACTACTCACCTCTCTACCTGATAGCTGATGTGGTGAGCGTTCTGGTGCAAAATGGCTGCTGTGCATCACCCAAGTGGGTGATACAAATTGATGGTGGATGAGGTGGGCTTTCCCCCTCACTGTGTAAAGCGCTTTGGGTTCCTTGGAAGAAAAGCGCTATATAAGTTGAATGCATTATTATTATTATTTTTATTTAGTAATTATAATAAACAGAAAACAATGCATGAAGACTAAGCTGTACATGTGAACGAACAAACAAGCAAGCAGATTACAGATGAAATGACACACAAAGTATGAAAATATAAAACAGATAAAAGAAAGAGAAATAATAAATAATAAATAAATACATAAATAAAAAACAACATTGCCGACAATAACACTTATTTCAACCAATTAAAGTACTCTCAATGACAGTAGATATGTATGTGATAGCATTGGACCAGTTAGATAATGCTAGATAATGCTAGCTCCATTGATTTTAGCTGTGGATTTCTCCAATATCCAGATGTCATTAAACATAATCAGCCAAAAAATCTCAGGTTCAAACCAACTTTTGAGGCTGTTTATTTTATCGGCAGTTGATGCTGCCAGGAATATTCAGAGATCTTGAAAGGACATCTTTAGCTTGGTGTTGTAACCAAAGTGTACATGTGCTGGGTACAGTGGAATGGCCTTAAGAATTTTACATCAGTAAAATATACATCAGTAATGTATGTTCTACATATTTCCATACTTTGACAGTTTTACAGTGCATATGAGTGTAAATCCCTATTGCAGAAAAAGAACATTCATGACATTAATTGTTGTCTACCATCTTTACATTAAATCTTTGTTCAGGAGTGATGCAAGTCCTCTGTGCACATTTAAAATATATCAGTTGATGGGCAAAATTGCTATTTTTAAAACACTAAGAAGGCTCGACACAACATGAAACTTTGCTCGAAGTATCACCAGGGGCTGTACACATGAACTCGAGTATTGAGAACATTGTTTGTATACACATAGTTTACTAAAAAGAAAGGTTTTGTACAGCTCACAGCAGTTTTTTTCTGGTGGCTCAGAATTTTGCCAGTCAAAAAGTGTCGATTTCCGAATGCAATGTAACAGGGAAGAGAGTAAACATAGAACACTCCTAAAGCTTAGTTCCATTTAAATGCACAGATAATTAGTTGTTTTGTCGTTAGTGAAAAACAATATTGACCTTGTAGTTGAAAAAGGAGCGTCATATGAAATAATACTAAAATCAAAACGGGGAAAAGTCACGTGAGGTCTCGTGTGGGTAGTTGTTGCCAGTGCTACAAAGTTTCACGCAAGAGTTTACATCAGCTAAAATTAGATTATTTGGACTGATATATTGAATGTTGGACTGATATATTGAACCCCTTGTTATTATTTGAATCGATATTGCCATGAGCTAAGTGGCTAAGTTATCATGCTTTTCATTGGTATTACAACTTTATGACATTTCCTCCTATGGAGTCCGTTCATTCGCATTCGAAGATAGACACCTTTTGACTGGCAAAATGGCAGCCAGCATAAACACAAACTGCTAAGGTGAGTTGTATAAAACCTTTTCAGTAAACTCTGTGTACACAAACAATGTTCTCAATGCTCAAGCATGTGTACAGCCCTTGGTGATATTATCTCAATATAAGTTACTTTGTCTTAAAAATAAGCAGCATGAAGCATTCTCACTTTCAGAGTCTTTATTTAACAAAAGCATGATTTTATTCCAGAGCATATCAGAACATACACCTCTGATTTCAAAATATAGGCTGAAACAAGTTTAGTTTTTCCTCTAAAGGAATGCACACTGTTCCTTACTGCCAATACACCAAAAATGTAGAACAAAAGAAAACACATCCTCCAGTATAATTAGTCTAAACAGTAACAATGCACATACCATCTCTCCATCCCGAATGACATCTTAATTTCAGTGATGCTCAGTAATGAAATGTGAGCTGCGTGTTTCAACAAACACCATATGAGATTTATCTACTTACTCCATATATGCTTGCCCTTCCGACATGGCTTTTAATATGAATGGGTTGCATGTCATCTCCCAGCATCTTGGTTTGCAACAAAGACATGTTGGCCATGAAGTACAGAGGACCCTCATACTACAAATCTTTTCCAAATGTTGTCACTGGGGTTGTGCCAATGGCAACCATGTAGTTGTCAACAAGCAAGAATGGACTGGAAAGTGCAGGTCAGTGGATGAAGGCATTGGGATCTTCTGGGCATTGGGAACAAAATAGTCAATGTAGAACATTAGGAAACAGGTAACAAGTTTCATTCAGGATTGTAGTAATGTTTCACATATCACAGTTTGAACCATCATGCCTTTCATACCCATGAGAATCAAGGGTATGGATTACAATTTGGCTTCTTCAAAAAATAAGCAATGAATGTTTAAATGAACAATTGTTTTCTTGATTTTAAATTGTTTTTGTTAAGGGTTGAATTTATTGCAGACCCTTGGTTGTTATGTGTATGAAACCCATGGTCATTCAAACATTGTAATAGCGTGGAAAGCTTTTAATGTCACTGCATAAAATATGCACCATAAGATTGTGGAAAAGTGCCTTGCTGCTCGTGCACAGCATTTTTGGTGGTGCAGTGCCATATGGGATGAGCAATGACAGTGCTGGGAAAACTGCAAATGCATGTTTCACTGGTTTGAAAGAACCCCCCCAAAAAAGGTACAACATGTTAAACTCTCTAATGATGACTAAAATAATCAAGTTAAATTAAATGTAAGTTTACTTGTGAACATACATCTAAAGTTCCTGGAGGCTTCATAGCTTGCTTCATCACACCATAACACTGAACCTTCGAGTGGAAGGTCCCCCATCTGTGCTTCAACTCAAGAGGTAAAAGAGATTGTTTGGCTGAATTCTCCTCATTTTATCCATAACCTGAAAAATAAAAAAATGCTTTTAGCTGGTAGTAGGATCCACTTGTAGGATAAACCTATGACACTTTGAGACAACTTGTCTGGCCAGTGGATCCTACATATGGCAAAGCGCAAATTTGCATAGCGCAGCCTGGGATTTGGGATAGATAAATCAGATTATCGATTCTGCCACATCGCTCTCCAGTGACTCCTTATGTTCAGAACAGGCAGCTGTATTGTCAGTGAATGTAATCATCCCGTGCATGATCTGACTAAAGGCTTCCCTGTTGGGTGAACAGTGCAAAAAGAATCCGCAGCTCGAGAGACATGTGGTTGCATGAACCATGTGTGTGCCCCTCGTCATCCCACAGATCTATCCAAATAGATACAGAGCTGTCAACAAGGCAGGGTTAGTAAGAATTGGGAAGGGAGGAAAATCTTGTAATGTAGCTATACAGTCTCTAGTACTGTTCTCTACTTGCTTGTTGGGTATAATAGTGTTTATATCAGTGTTTCTCAAAATGATTCTTGTACAACCATGATTCTTCTGTAAAAATGTGATGATAATAATAGGCCTTCTGTGGCTCAGTGGTATAAAGCAGATATTACCAAAGTGTTGGAATTTTCTTTGGGGGAGCATGAGTGAAAAGTTGAAAAAAGAAATTAAAGTAAAATATGTCCATTAATGATAGTGTGTAAATAGATGTGGTACACTTCCTTCATCCTGACATGACCCTCCAGCATGACAATGCAACCATTGCTGCTCGTTTTGTGTGGGATTTCCTACAAGACAGAAATGTCAGTGTTCTGCCATGGCCAGCGAAGAGCACGGGTCTCAATTCCATTAAGTACGTCTAGGACCCGTTGGATCAGAGGGTGAGGCTAGGGCCATTCCTCACAGTTCTGTCCGAGAACTTGTAGGTGCCTTGGTGGAAGAGTGGAGTAACATTTCACAGCAAGAAATTACTGATACTTTTTTAAGGAACACATGTCTATGGAACTTGTTCGGTTTGTTTTATTAAGCCGCTTCCCGACCAGAGGGATTTTTGCAGTTCCTAGAACATAACGTTCCTATAAATCTTTTTTTCTCATGTTCTGACTGGACCAATTTAGGGATTATTAAGTTCCTCGGACCGCAGTTTCTGTAACTCTTTCAGCACCTACTTCAGGGCAGGGTCTTTCCCTTTTCTCTTTTCCTAGGTCTATGTTGATTGTTCCAACTTATAAGTCACACTGTACTTATATTTATTTAGAATTTGGGATAAATGTTGTCAGTAATTTGGGTGTGATGTCCACATACCTTTGGCTATGTACTTTATAACATTTATCAGTTAGTTTTCAATTAAATAAAAAGTTATGAGATATGTAAAAGAAAGGCGGAGTACTGAAGATGTTATGGCACATTTCACAATGTGTATGTATATTCTGGTGTCAGCTGCACCTTGGTTAGGTCAGACTGGCACTAAATGAATGTGTTTAATCAAAATAATATATTTTCACTTCACTATTTAGGGTTCAACCACGAAGTGGTAAAACCCTATTGCTTTTGTGTTGAATGGTTATTATTTGTTGTCTGCCACGCCGGCTGAGATGGAATGAGCTAGAAACAAGAAACTTGGGAATGGTGTGCATGTGCTTCCATAGAAATATGAACCCAATCGGCCACATGGTGGCGCTGTAATTAAGGCTTCAAAATTTAAATTTTGAAAGGCCACGCCCCTCACACCGTAAGTCCGATTGACTTGAAATTTCTCATACAGGTTTAAATTTCTCATACAGGTACATCGCCTCCTAAACCGTAGCTTCGATTGCCACCAAAATTTCAGTGAATCATCATTGGACCAAGTTTATTAACAATTAAATAAACCATGTTGATATCTCAATGACTTTTCAAGTTATTGACCAATGAACTTTAAAAGGGGTGTGGCTCTGGACATTAATGAACACAGATAAGCAACCGTAAGTCCAATCATAACAAAACTCACAGGATATGTTCAGATAAATGCCCCAGACAGTTTCATATACATGCACCTCCAGGGGGCGCTACAAGCGCAAGATAGGTGAGTAGCAACCCACAAATTGTACTAGTAATTGCATATTCTTTCTCCAATCATGAAATATCTCTCAGGACATGTCCTCATAAGTAACTGAACCATGCCTTGCAAGTTTTAATCAAATTGACCACTTGGGGGCGCTTTAAATGTATAATAACTACACGTGGAATGACACAAATCAAGCTATAGATCATAAAATGTTTGTCCAATTGTTACACAACTTGCAGGATATGTTTTATAACAATGTTGAACCACAGGTGTGAAATATTCCGCCATTTTGAATATTTAGAAAAAAAATATTATTGACATTCTTCTACACCATAGCTCCGATTGCCACCAAATTTTCAGTGAATTATCATTGTATCAAGCTTATTAATAGTTGAATAAAGCATGTCAATATCTTAACTACTTTTCAAGTTATTGACCAATGAACTTCAAAAGGGGCGTGGCTCTCAACATAAATGAACACAAATCAGTAATCGTAGGGCCAATTGTCACAAAACTCACAGGATATGTTCAGATAAGTGCCCCAGATATACCCAGACAGTTTCATATACATGCATCACTAGGTGGCGCTACAAGCACAAAATAGGTCAGTAGCATTACACAGATTGTACTATTAATCGTATATATTCAATCGCCAATAATGGCAAATCTCTCAGGATATATCATCATAAGTACCTGAATCGCGCCCTGCATTTCTAATTCAAATTGACCACTAGGGGGTGCTTTTATCTTCTCCTACACTGTAGCTCCGATTGCCACCACATTTTCAGTAAATCATTATTGGATCAAGCTTATTTGAAGTTGAACAAAACATGTCAATCTCAATTACATTTTAAGTTATTGACCAATGAACTTTGAAAGGGGAGTGGTTCTCGACATAAATGAATACAAATCAGCAACCGTTAGGCTAATCATCACAAAATTCACTGGATGTGTTCAGATAAGTTCCTAACATATACCCAAACAGTTTCATATACCTTGACCAATAAGGGGCGCTACAAGCGCAAGATAGGTGAGTGCCAATACACAAATGTTACTAGTAATTGCATATTCATTCTCCAATCATGACAAATCTCTTAATAAGTAACTGAACCACACCCTGCAAGTCTCATTCAAATTGACCACTAGGGGCGCTTTAAATGTATAATAACTGCACGTGGAATGACATAAATCAAGCTATAGATCATAAAAATGATAGCATGTGTTTTATAACAATGTTGAACCTTGTGTGAAATTACTTTGAGTTGCTATTGAGAAAAAAGGGTTGAACCCGCAAATCGCCGCTTGCGGCTATATTTGTAATTGTTTTTGCATAATGTGTAGTTTCAGCAATTTCTAGAATTTGTTCTCAAACATGGTGGTACAGTGTCATGTAAAATCACAGTGCACACCGGGCTGTGGATGGGAGGTAAATGAAGCACAGTATGAACTGGTCCCTGGGGTTTCTGTGTGTCATGGTCCCACCTGTGTGCAGTGGATCAGGAAGGCCATGATTCACATGAAAAGCACCAGGAAGAGTTTAATCCCAGTGACCAGGACCACGAGCATGGCCGGTTCCACAAGCTGCAGACTGGTACACCATCGAACATACCTGAGGGGACACACACACACACACACACACACACACACACACACACACACACACACACACACACACACATTGAAACACGAGTTGGAATGAACATTGTAATAATACATTCAACTTCTTTGATATTTGTCCCCTGACAACATGACATTTCTCCTGATGTGACATTTAAATACACAATGCAAGCAATAGTGGGACTTCAGGGAAAATAACAGCAATTTATTTGTCTGTTTTTCAAATTTTTTTGACACTGCAAAGCTCAGATTTTGTTTTGAAAGTGGAAATGAATAGATGACTCACCTCCCCATTATCACAGTGTCATCCTATATTCTGGAAGAAAAAGTGTTTGTGTGAGTCACACACCCCACATCAATGTTGCATTGGTCTACTTGTGGAACCTATTGACAGTAGAGGGAGCTGGTGCCCTGTGGAAATAACATCTTCCATTTCATTTCACCTTTATTTAACCAGGTGGGCCGGTCGAGAACTGATTCTCATTTGCATTGGCGACCTTGCCAAGATAAAGCACAAAGCCAAACGAACATCTTCCTCCTGTCAAACATTACACAGCTGTCACTGCTAACAAAATATCACTGCTGGGACTATTTATCTGGTCCATTATGTATAGCTAAACAGTTAAAATTATGTGTGTTGTGAAGCAGAGGATCACTAATTTGCACCCAGTCTTGGGAAGTTGGACAGCGGAGGAAACAATGTTGACAACAGCATGTTGACATTGATCTCTCAAACGTTAGATTGTACAATACCCAAACACCTACCTCTATCTCCATAGAGTCACATTACAGAGCAGAAGTGCACGTCAACATGTGAAAATCCTTGTAGTTTATAAACTTGGATCTGATCATGTCTCTGAGGTGAGCCTGTGGAAATAAATAGGACTTTTGTCCTGTTGTTGTGATGGCAACCTGAAAAAAACAGAGTTTACTCACCCAGCCATCACCAGGGAAAGAGTGTGAAAAGAAACCAAATGACAAAGCAGACAACAAAGGAAGCCTGAAGACAAAGAAATACTCTTCAGCTAATCAAAATTTGGGGATCTCCCCTCATTCTCTAATGAAAAGTTTGCATGTTGGATAATTTTGCATCACGTTCACCAAAACCGGTTAAAATTAGTAACTTGGAAGTAGTAGTTACTACTTGTAGTTTGGTCTTACAGTTTTTCCAGATATCTAACACTACAAGTGAATGCTCAGACCAAAGCATGAAAACCTTACCTTTTGCAAGCATGTCTTACACACAGGCATCAAAAGTATAAACACATTTTCAGCTTTGCACTTTGTAATTATTTCTAGAAAACACATTGTGCAAAACAATACACACAATTTCGCACATTACACACTTTCTTCAAGAATGAAAGTATTGCAGTCATTGGGACAACACTTCCATTCAAAAGGCAAAACACACTACTTGAGATTGGCAACACCCATATACACCTGTTATGGAATACCAAATTGTCCTGACAACGCCACCTGCTGGGGAGTTAAGCACCATGACTACTTTAGGTTAGAGTGAAAATAACCAGTCAGGAACCACCACAAGGACCAAAAGCACAGAGAGAGTGAAAAGTTCAATCATCAATATTTTCATTTAAAAATGAACACCAAGCAGGTGTATTAGAATGGGTTAGGCGCAGGGCACCCTGTGGCTGTTCAGGTGAAATGTCTTCCGTTGGGAGGGGGAGGGGGGACGCAGTCTCTTTCAATGGAGGCTTGGAAGAAAGGTCCACTTTTAGTCATGTCTTTTTCCTACCCCCACTCCTAAGGGTATTACTGCAGACGTCACGTTAACACAAAAGAATGCTTAGGCTACTCCAATCTCACTTGAGTAAATTCCATAAAACATAGTTATTGAGTGAAGAGAAGAAGGAAATAAAGGTATCCCAGTTTAGAGGCTAGTCGTGAAAATGGGGTACTTCCCTTGTGTTCCACTCCTGCAACATCCAGTGTGTGCTTCTTGCTTTCTTTCCGTCCTCCTTACACTTCCGGGTTTCCGTTTTTTTCAGAGGTCCATTCCTTGTCTGTGCCCTGGATCGTTCTCTTTCCTTGAACTTCTGCAGGGCTTAAGTACATGCAACAGCACTTCCGACTGACAGCACTTCCGATATGCAAACAACAGAGCTACGTTTTGAAATCGCCCAGAATTCTCCTTTAAGGCCTTTTTACGGAACAGATCCACTTGTCCGTGCTACACTTCTGTCGTGTCGCACCTCGCTCTATTCCTATGGGTGACGTCCCGCGACTTCAATGTGCCCGCATAGCATCCCGGGAAGGCGGCACTGCATGTGAGAAAATGTTGCGTGACTAAAAAGCTAGAGATTCCAAGCATCCCTGGTTTGAGTATTGGGCCGATGTCGACTCCGACTACCGGCTGGTTGAGGAGGATTCAGCGAAGATGGTTTTAGCCCGGACATAGGAGATGTTTAGTGTTGTGTTGGACCGATCTAGGCTAGCTACCTAGCGGATCCAAGCTAACACCTGTTAGAGCCCAGGTGAACTCGCTCGGCTAACTTATAAACATATGGAGTCAGATTTATAGATATGAAATATCAACAAGGTCAATAAGATCATTCTCCATGCTTTTTATAAAGCATATTGTTTATCATATAACTAAGCACATTGCATCAGGAAGAAAAGGGAATATATTAATTATTAATTTGTTAATTTCATAAGTGCATATTATTGTATTATTTCTCCCCCGTTCACTACATTACTGATAATTTCTAGCACTGTTTTTGACTATTCATTGTTTCATATGGTGAATGCTTTTACTACTAAGTTGTGGTTGTTTTACCTAGTTTCTCCACTGTAAGTCACTCTGGATAAGAGCTTCTGCTAAATGATTAAAATGTAAGTGTAAAATGATACGCTCCGCCGGGAACAGACTCCTGCTGGTGTAAGCTATAACGCAAGCTATAACACACTTCTTCCTATCTTGTTCTTCGGCAATCACTGCCCCCAGCCCAACATTACTGGCATCTGTATAAAGTTTAAACAACAATTTAAAAAAGCAAAAGCAAGAGCAAGGCCCTGGAGTAACGGCTTTTTTAAAGTGGAAAAGGCTTGCTTACATTTACCACTCCACTGAATGGGTGCATTCTGGCTTTTTCACTTTGAGGTACCGATTAGGAGGGAATTCAATGGTCAGGCCAGACTTGCAAAACCAGGGATGAACCTATATGGTAATATCCCGAGAACCCAAGGAAGGAACAAACCTGCTGTACCGTTTGTGGGGGGGCCACTCCTGCATGCTGGGAATTTTCTCTGGATCAGGAGAGACTCCATCTCCACTGATGATGTGACCCAGGAACTTCACCTATTTATGGAACAAAGTACATTTGCCGGGCCGTAGCTTTAAGCCAAATATCTTTAGTTTGTCAAACACTGCCTCCAGATCCTGTCGATGAGATTCAAAATCTGCCAAATACACAATGATATCGTCCAAGTATACCAAGCATCGTTGAATCAATCTTTGGAAAGTGGCGGGAGAATTGCAAAGCCCGAACAGCATACATTTGAATTCATAAAGGCAGAAAGGGATGCAGATTGCAGTCTTTTCTCGATCTTGTTCTGCCACTTCCACCTGCCAATAGCCGCTGGCCAAGTCCAAGGTACAATAGTAGTTAGACTTGATGAGTGTGGGAAGGGCCTCCTCAATTCTGGGCAAAGGGTGTGTCTTTATGGGTAACCGAATTCAATTTCTTTTCAAAAACCTAAGATCCCCATTATCCTTTCTGACTAGCACAATAGGTGCTGCCCAAGGGCTTGTACCTTCCCGTACTATTGTTTTCAGTATGTTCTGTAGCAACCCATGAACCTCTTGCTACATGCTTAGGGGTATGGGCCTATACCTTTCCCATATGAGGTTTGCCATACCTGTTGGAATGGTGTGTCGCACCACTCTCGTCCTTCCAAAATCCTCTTTGTGGCTGGCAAACACACTCCCCCACAATTTGAGCAGGCCACTCAGCGCCTCCTGCTGGTTGAATGTGAGCCCCTCTCCCTGTAACATTGATGCGTCCCAGTTCGGGGGGTGACCAGGTCCATCACTAACCTGGCCACTTCGACTACACCTGGGCTCAGCTCTCTAAAGATTACCTCTCTGGGTCCTGATGTGACTCAACAGAAAAAGCATCTTGTGATAACGTGGTAATTTCACTCCCATTCTTCACAGTGCGTAAACTCCTGGCTGTGGTGAAAGAGCATGGAGTTGGTAACTCTTCCACCAGGACAGACTGACCTCCCTGTAAATTAGAAGGGGCTCTCGCCCAAATAACTGATTCACTGTGGCCTGGGAAACCCACCGGGTGCCGATACCCTGGTCTTAAGGTGCCTTTTTGAGCAGGGGTTATGAAGGCTTGGATGCGCCGGCAGTCCTCGAATGCAGCTTGCCATACATCCTGTGTTGGGGTCTGTGGAGGTTTGCAGGAACCTACTTTTGACCTGGGAATCAGAGAGCAGAGTGTCCCAACATGAGGCAATAATGTTCATTGCCAAAATGGGCAGGTTGTCTCATTTATTATACTCTCTCTTGGAGATCACAATACCCTTGTCTTTCATCACCACCTCAGCAACATCATAGCTAACATACTGTCAATGCACCAGCCCAGATCTTCTTTAGGCCCGAATTCCTGTTCTGGGAAAAGTGTCATAAAACAAGCCTCTGTCAGGAGAGTTACAGCCCCACCTAAGTCAGTTCATGGTTGTAGGCATGATACAGACATTTAGACGGGCGAACAGGTATGTCTTGAACTAACTACACTAGACTGTGCAGTACCTTTCATTGTTGCACATCATGCTGCATCACTGCGATACAATGTAGTTCTAGAATACTCTATCAGGTCTATGCTCCTTGGTGAGCAAAACAAATTGACATAGTGTTGTGAATTATTTGTCATATGGCTTTACATTATGTTTAGCTACAGGGTGTAAAAAATAACCTGACCAATGACATAATTCTTGCATTTTCTATACACCCCAACCCTTACACAACTATTTCTGCTTACCAGTACACTATATTTTTACAGTATTTGTTGCTGCATTTGCAAAAACATGTTGCATTGATTACTGTACTGTAATCCTACATTTTTGTTGTCACAACCTGCAAAGGTCAAAATTACATGCAACAAAAGCTTGATGCCTTTCTCTGTGTTCATTGAAATGTGAGGAGGTTTCATGTACTTGAACAATCTTTCACAAAGGCCTGTATGAGAACATGAAAAGGGTCTACAAAGTACTAATGACAGCAGTGCTTTAAATACAGTTCACTAGTGTGTAGTTTCTGTTTGAATGTGTATTATGCATGGTGCATGTGTGTTTCCTATTGATTCAGCAATAACTTTTTTAATATGAAGTGTTACATTTTGATTGCAGAAGTTAGATGTTTATCTAAGTATTGTGTCTAGTTGTGTCTTGTGTGTAGAGTTGACACAATGACTCCTTATCTGTATTTTGTGTGTACTCTAACCGTGTGGGTGTTTTAACATCATGCCAGGATCAAGTGATCTCCCCAATGTCCTCTGAAGACCCATGAGTCTGGGTTCTGTTACACAGCCATTTTCAAGCAATTCAATGTACAGGTAACCATTGCAAATGAAAGTCCGTTGTCAATCAGACCATCTTGTTAAAAAAGGTGAAATAAAGAAAAATTCAAGAAATAGAAAAGACAACTTTCTAGGTGTATGTCACAGTTTTGGTGTGTGAGGTTGTAGTGAGGAAGGGACACCAAGCGGGGAGAATAGTTCTGTGGTTTTAATGACAAACTCACTTGCAAGGATTGAAAGAACACAATATAATTCCAGTATAGAGGACAAACATTATTGTAGTTGCACAACAATAATATGTATAATTTACTATGCTCTATTGCGGCATAAGTAATATATACTGTAGAGTGTACTGTATACTGTAGAGTGTACGCCTAAACTCAACAATCAAACATAATCTACTTACGACTGGTAATGTCGAAAAGGCACAACATTATACATGTTTAAAGAGTCTCTACAGAAGATAGAATAGCCATGGGTAATCCAAATGTTGCAGGAGTGTAACCTCAACCAACATAACAGGAGAATCAACTCTCATACACTCAAAATAACCCTGCCCTCTGGACACCTAGGCTTATAAAGGTCTGGAAAGTATACAGACCCCTTTTAAATGTTCACTCTTTGTGTCATTGCAGCCATTTGATAAAATCAAAAAAGTTCATTTTATTTCTCATGACACCACCCCATCCTGACAGAAAAAACAGAACTGTAGAAATTTGTGCAAATTTATTAAAAAAGCAAAACTGAAATATCACATGGTCAAGTATTCAGACCCTTTGCTGTGACACTCATATCTAACTCACATGCTGTCCATTTCTTCTGATCCTCCTTGAGATGGTTCTACTCTTTCATTGAAGTCCTGCTGTGTTTAACTACACTGATTGGACTTGATTAGGAAAGGCACACAACTGTCTATATAAGACCTTACAGCTCACAGTGCATGTCAGAGCAAATGAGAATCATGAGGTCGAAGGAACAACCCGAGGAGATCAGAGACAGAATTGTGGCAAAGCACAGATGTCGCCATGGTTACAAAATAATTTCTGCAGCACTCAAGGTTCCTAAGAGGCACAGTGGCCTCCATAATCCTTAAATGGAAGAAGTGTGGGACAACCAGAACTCTTCCTAGACCTGGCCGTCCAGCCAAACTGAGCAACCGTGGGAGAAGAGCTTTGGTGAGAGAGGTAAAGAAGAACCCAAGGATCACTGTGGCTGAGCTCCAGAGATACAGTAGGGAGATGGGAGAAAGTTCCACAAAGTCAACTATCACTGCAGCCCTCCACCAGTAAGGGGTGTATGGCAGAGTGGCCTGGCGGAAGCCTCTCCTAAGTGCAAGACATATGAAAGCCCACATAGAGTTTGCCAAAAAACACATGAAGGACTTCCAGACTATGAGAAATAAGGTTCTCTGGTCTGATGAGACCAAGATTGAACTTTTTGGCATTAATTCTAAGCGGTATGTGTGGAGAAAACCAGGCACTGCTCATCACCTGCCCAATACAATCCCAACAGTGAAACATGTTGGTGGCAGCATCATGTTATGGGGCTGTTTTTCAGCTGCAGGGACGACTGGTTGCAATTGAAGGAAAGATTAATGCGGCCAAGCACAGAGATATCCTGGAAGAAAACCTCATCCAGAGTGCTCAGGACCTCAGACTGGACCGAAGGTTCACCTTCCAACAAGACAATGACCCTAAGCACACAGTTAAAATAATGAAGGAGTGGCTTTGGAACAACTCTGTGACAATTCTTGACTGGCCCAGCCAGAGCCCTGACCTAAACCAAATTGAGCATCTTTGGAGAGACCTGAAAATGGCTGTCCACCAACATTCACCATCCAACCTGACGGAACTGGAGAGGATCTGCAAGGAAGAATGGCAGAGGATCCCCAAATCCAGGTGTGAAAGACTTATGGCATCATTCCCAAGAAGACTCATGGCTGTACTAGCTCAAAAGGGTGCTTCTACTCAATACTGAGCAAAGGGTCTGAATACCTATGACCATGTGATATTTCAGTTTTTCTTTTTTAATAAATTTGCAAATATTTCTACATTTCTGTTTTTTTCTGTCAAGATGGGGTGCTGAGTGTACATTAATGAGAAATAAAATTGACGTTTTTGATTCTATCAAATGGCTGCAATGACACAAAGATTGAAAAATTTTAAGGGGTCTGAATACTTTCCGTACCCACTGTATGAATACAGTATATATACACACTTAATGTTCAGTTCATTGACTTCTTTTTCTGCCAAACATGGCATTGTCACTGCCATGGTGTGACAGTGTACAGTACTTAGCTTTTCACATGACTATATAATTCATTGGACAGTGACCATTTTTTGTTATTTAGTTTTTTTGACAATGAGGTTGAAGTGCAGACTGTCAGCTTTAATTGGAGTGTATATTCATACATATCCGATGAGCCATTCAGAAATGACAGCACATTTTGTTCATGGTCATCCCATTTTTTGGGCACCAAAAACATTGTACAGTTTAACATAATGTAGAACAAAGTAATACTTGTCAATATTTGGTTGCATCGCCTTTGCATGCAATGACTTCTTGAAGTCTGTAATGCTTTGCCAGGCCTGTACTGCAACCATCTTCAGTTCCTGCTACCTTCGGGGACTTATTGCCTTCAGTCCAGCCGCGGTCGGTGAATCTTAATTGGGGAGGACGGGCTCGTATTACGCTCAGAACCGGAGTGAATGGAATGTGTGCAAATCAAAAAAACAATTGGTTTTGTTCGTTGCGCACCATTCCATTCACTCCGGTGCCGAGCATAATACGAGCCCGTCCTCCCCAATTAAGATCCACCGACCGCGGCTGCTTCAGTCCCTTCTTCAGCATGTAAAATGTATGTTCAATTGGATTCAGATCTGGTGAATGACTTGGCCAGTCAGGGGTTTTCTAACTTTTGTCTATCAAAAACCTGTTTGTTTCTCCAGCAGTATGTTTAGGGTCATTGTCTTATTGCATGATGAAGTGCCATCCAATGACTTTGAAGGCATTTGGTTTTGTTGGAGCAAATGATTAAATATATTTGTAGATTTCAGAATTCAATTTTCTACTTCTGTCTGCAGTCACATCATCAATGAAGACAAGTGAGCCTGTTCCACTGGCAGCCATAGAGGCCGAACCATAATACCTGCTCCACCATGTTTCACTTTAAAGTGCGACCGAGTGAGCAAAGCAACAGTCCGAGAGAGGTTATAGGAACTTCCCGATCCGCAGACTCAGAGCCGGAAACATTGCAGACTCACAGACCATGGGACTAACTCAAGAACAGATTAGTCATGATAACTCATGAGTCATGATGACAGTCCGAGGACTCATGGACTCACAGATGAGTTGTCGATCACTTATGGGTTCTTGTGTGAGTCAGTCAATCGCGCGAATCAGCCGGCTACATTGTCTGAAATAACATAAAATATTCTGCACGTAGCCTAGCTAGGCCTACTGTAGGTTTTGTGTATAAATATAGTATATTAAAATGCAATTAGGTTGAGGAGACAGTCCGAAACATTGCAAGCTCGGCTTGCCTCGCAGACCATGGGACTCGTGAGTTGTAGATCACCCATGAGTTGAAGATCACTCATGAGTTGTCGAGAACTCATGAGTTCTTGCGTAAGTCAGTCATGCAAATCAGCCAGCTACGTTGTCATTAGTGGATCTGTAGCAGATGAGCGAGTGAAATCTATCCTCAAGTCAGGGGTAAGCAAATCCACAACAAAAGCCCTACTATAATGTAAATAGTTATTCAGGTTTTTCTTAGCATTTATTATTTGCACATTTTGCATGTTTGTTCCATTTGATTGTTGTTTTTGTATTTAATATATTTTATTGTTGTTGTATTATTGAACTTTTAGTAATTTGCACATTTTGCATTTTCATTGCTTTTTTGTATTTGTGATTTTTCTGTGTGCTTGGTCAATCTTTAATTGATTTGCACATTTAGCATTTTTTGTATTCTTGGTTACTTTCTAATTTATTTGTACATTTTGCATTTTGTTTCTATTATTATAACATTGCCTATGCATGGCTAAATGTTGTGTTTCTTTTTTCCTGTGTGCCTTTTTAAAATAAATGCTTGTTACTACACTCTGAAATAGTGATTCTACACCGAGTTAATCTCTAGAATGTCCTACTACGTTAGTGGTTAAAGAGAATTGGCTAGCACTGAGTTTCCTTGGAGATTTAGCAATACCGACTCGGGTGACTCAAGTAACTTGCACAATACGGATCAGTTTAGTGAGTGACTCAGAATAACCTTAAATTCTTAAAATGAATTGAGTTTGCCAGGCCTAGTTTACTGAGGATATACAGTGTGCCCATAAGTTTGCATACCTGGCAGAAATTTGAAAATTCCAGCATTGAATTCATCCAAAAAATCTGACTGTTAAGGACAGTGACATACACCGCATGAAGCCATTAATTATCACATTGTTTTTTGACACCTTTGTAAACCATACTGACAATAGAGAAAACACCCAAATGGCCCTGATCAAAAGTTTACATACCCTTACATTTTTGGCCTGACAGACACAAGATGACACACACAGGTTAAAATGGCTATTAACGGTTAATTCCCTACACCTGTGGCATTTTAAATTGCAATTAGTGTCTGTGTATAAATTGTAAAAGCTCTCACGTATATTCACTGAGCAGGCTAGATACTGAGTGTATGAATGTGAGGCACGTTAAAGCTTTTTCAGTGGCCATTGGTTAGAAAAGCGCTATAAAAAACTGCAGTCAATTACAGCAGAAAATGTGAAGGTTAAGGAGTGGCCATCATAGTCTCCTGACCTTAATATCATCAAGCCACTCTGGGGAGATCTCAAACGTAAGGTTCATGTAAGATGACCAAAGACTTTGCATGACCTGGAGGCATTTTGCCAAGACGAATGGGCAGCTATACTACCTGCAAGAATTTGAGGCCTCATGACAACTATCACAAACGACTGCATGCTGTCACTGATCCTAAAGGGGGCAATATACCATACTGAGGGTATGCATACTTTTGAACAGGGGTCATTTCATAATTTTCTTTGTGGCCATGTTTTGTTTTATGATTGTGCCATTCTGTTATGACCTACAGTTGAATATGAATCTCATGACAAATAAAAAAAGAAATGCTTTTCCTGCCAACTCATGTTTTCTTTAGAAATGGTACATCTATTACCAATTCTCCACGGGTATGCAAACTTTTGAGCACAATTTTTTGGGTTGCAATCAGTGTGTGTGTGAGTGTGTGTACAGCGGCGTTCTGTGGATCCTAATTGGGGAAGCCAGGCACGCATTACGTTCGGGACCGGAGTGACTGGATCTTAATTGGGGACGCCGGGCTCGCATTTCCATCCGGACTGGGGGAAACGGAACGGTATCACACAATAGGTTTGATGCACTACACACCGTTCCACTCACTCCGGTCCTGAGCGTAATGCGTGCCTGGCTTCCCCAATTAGGATCCACAGACCGCCGCTGCAGACCGCCGCAGTCAATAGTGATAACATGACACCAATGGCAATAACTAGTACTAATAACATTAGTAATATATCTACATTATATCTAGACATATACAGCAGGGGTCATCAACTCCGGTCCTGGAGGGCCAAAACACTTATTTCACCTAGTAGTTAATTGCGATCACCTGCTTTCCCAGGTATAAACTAGTCCCTTATTAGAAAGAGAGAACAAAAATCAGAAGTGTTTCAGCCCTCCAGGACCGAAGTTGTTGAACCCTGATCTACAGTATTCAATTACATACACTTGCATACAATTAACTAGGCTACAATTCTATGACATGGGAGCTGGCAAATAGATTGAATGTACAAATATAAACATTTATGCATACTTTTATATATACAGTACACCCTTCTATATATATTCCTACATCCATATATATCCCATATACATATATATACATGTACACATCAGCCTCCCAACCTCTGATTGCTTAATGGACATCTTAGACAGTGCCACCAAGAAGAGCTTAGTTTCTTTATCACACGCTGACCAACATCTACTTTACAGCGCGCTTAAAATGTTGGGTGCTCTTACATCTAATCGCACAAAGGCACAGGAATTCTCTCACTCTATAAACACAGATGAAATAAAACAGATATCAACATAGAGAAACAATCTAAAGTTCAAACAGAAGCATTAATGACACATCTCAGATTGTTGGTGCTACCCACCTGCTACTGATGACGTTAGTAAACTCTAATTACTAGACACTTCACAAAACCTCTTCCATCAATTACCTAACTAAACATTGTAGTGACACTCTAAACTATGAATCCTCTAACAATATTAACAGCCTAGGTACATGAATAACTCACAATTGGTCAGGAGCGTACAAGCTTCAATATAATTGCAAATGTGCAGACTACAATTCACAAATATATACTACTATTTGTAAATAGAAAACACAATGCACAAATATAATTCACCATCCACAAACAAACATTTTGTATCTTTTTGTATTTGTGGATCTTATAATTTGTGCGAATTGTTTCCTATTTGTTTTAAAAATTTTGACTCAGGTTTTGCGATGTAATTTACTGCTAAAAATGTGCAAATGAACATGAAAAAACACCTTATGATTTATAAATAGAAAACACAGACCACAAATAAAATTGAAAATCTGAAAACAAGCACATTTAAAAAATTACAAATAAATACTTTATGATCTGTAAATAAGAAACACAATCCACAAATATTACTGATAATCTACAAACAATTTGCATGACTTAAAGATGTATTTGTGTGTGCCATAATCAATACTAACGGAAAAACTAAGTTTGTGGAACATCCCTTATTTTTGGATAGCAAAATGAGTTTGTCGACTGGTTTGTATTTGTTCACAGAATTTTCGCACAAACATTCTGCATTAGTTGTGTAAAAAAGATTAGTAAATGTTCAATCTCTTTGCTAGCATTCTTGAAATCATATCTGACTCTGTTCCAGTCAATCTGGTATTTTCCTTTAGCCTGACATCATGTCCTTTTTTGAACAACTCAAGCCTTGATGAAAGTAGCTAAAAACTACGCTTTAAACAGGTAAGCCTTTCATGAAAACGTTGTGAGGCAAATGGCTTGTTAACTAACTAGATTTATGTTTGAGCCAGAAAAGTGTATGTTATAAAAGTAATAAAGTATTATTGTCTCACTACGTTTAATAGCTAACCAGCTCTAGGCTTCATTAATATGGAGTGTACAGACCATCACTACCAGGCAGATTCTAAGCATGATTTAATATATCTTTGTCAAAGTACTGTAATCTCTTAGCTAGCCAACCAGCTTATCAGCTGAAAAAGCAAGAAACATTCATTTTTTCTTAAGATATTAACATTTGTTTGACACATGAATTGCATTCCTTGTCACTTTTAGAATCTTTCTGGTTTTGACACTGTTTTTAACATTATTCAGCTAATTTTTCCTTCATGCGCACCCTTGTACAAATCAATCCAGGCATGGCTAGAAGGGATACAGCTCATGTCAAAATTCCATTGCCCTTCTGAGTCAGACTAGGCTTTTGAGTTGATAGTTAGCTAGGAGTTTAGCTATCTACAGCTGTTGGTAGGAAGTTATCTTATGTAGTCAGCCAAAGTGTGTTGTTTTATTACTTTTCTAACTAACGTGGCCAATGTTTTCTTCGATTTCAAATAGGATAGCAACCTGACAGAATAATATATTGCTTGCACTCAAAAAACAGGATTTTTATATGGTTGATATGGTTCAAAATGATGATTAGAATATTGCATGTTGTGACAAGAAATCAAACAATATCAAAACTAGATTATTTCAAACACAAAACATTTTAACACAAAATGGGGCTAAGGCCTATCCTTGAACAACTATGAATGACACCTCTCCCTAGTTTGGCAGCACTTATATACCAGGAAGCTGAACTAACTAATAGAACACGGCTGAACATAATCATTAATCAACAGATCTACAAGATACCAGCCTAACCTAACCCCTATCTTAGCAAATGCCCAAACCAGAGAGAGTTGTCACATTCCTTAAATGAACAGTGCAACATTGTAAATACAAAAACATAGAAATTAAACTAATATGTATATAAAGTCCTTGCTCAGTTCATGTTAACGCCAGCCCTCACTGGGGCAGCCAGACCAAAGGGGAGGGCGGCAGGGCCGACACACCTCCCAAACAGTACCCACAATCAGACCCCCCCGCCCCAAAGCACTCACCCAGGTGGTAGTTTCACCTGAGGCCTCTGTAAGCCAGCCAGCTACCCCAGGACGGCAGCTTGGGGTGTCGTCGGCAGCCAGCTAGACCCTAGCAGTGGAGGTGTCTTTGAGGGTGAGGGCCCTGGGTCAGGCTGTGGAGGGGGCCTGGGTCCAGATGTGCAGGGGAAAATTAACCAAAATTAACCACATTCCTTAAATGAACAGTGCAACATTGTAAATACAAAAACATAGAAATTAAACTAATATGTATATAAAGTCCTTGCTCAGTTCATGTTAACGCCAGCCCTCACTGGGGCAGCCAGACCAAAGGGGAGGGCGGGAGGGCCGACACACCTCCCAAACAGTACCCACAATCAGACCCCCCCGCCCCAAAGCACTCACCCAGGTGGTAGTTTCACCTGAGGCCTCTGTAAGCCAGCCAGCTACCCCAGGACGGCAGCTTGGGGTGTCGTCGGCAGCCAGCTAGACCCTAGCAGTGGAGGTGTCTTTGAGGGTGAGGGCCCTGGGTCAAGCTGTGGAGGGGGCCTGGGTCCAGATGTGCAGGAGAAAATTAACCAAAATCAAAGTTGTCACTCCTTATTGAGTGCTTAGTGCAAACACCTCTGGCAAGGATAACCGCATGGAGTCTCTTCCTGTAATGTTAAGGAACCCAATTGGGGGGATTTTGCACCATTCCTTTACGCAGATCCTTTTAAGATCCTTCACATTCTTGGGTTTGAGCTTATCAACTGCCCTCTTCAACTCAGCCCACAGGTTTCGAATGGATTTGAGGTTCAGTGACTGAGATGGCCATGGCAGAGTGGATCTTGAGGTATGTTTTGGGTAATTGTCTTTTTGGAAATTCCATCTATGGCCAAGTCGCAGCCTTCTGGCAGAGGCAATTAGATTGTCAGACAAAATTGCTTGGTGATACTTGGTGGAATTCATTATACCATCAATCTTGACCAGTGCCCCTGGACCTCTGGAATTAAAACAAAACATCACTCAAAACATCCCTCACCCACTACCATATTTCACCATGGGTATGAGGTGCTTCTCCGTGTATGTTTTAATATTAAACATATCAATGCTGTATCTGACCAAAATGTAATTTTAGTCAAGCATCTTCTTCCATTCATCATTTACATGATGTTTGGCAAATTCCAAGTGGTTGCATCTCTGTCTTGGGTTTAGAAAGGGCTTTCTTCTGGCAACCCTTCCAAAGAAGCTGAGGTTGTGGAGGGAGCGTCTGGTGCTTTATAAGCCTGGTGACCCCAAAATGTCACCAAGGCCTACAATTGCTTTTGCATCCTTTTTTTGCGTCCTCTACCTGTGAGGTTTTCAACTATTCTATATCTTAGACTTTTTTAATAATTGCCCTGACCGTGCTCAGTGGTATATTCAATGGTTTGTGGATCTTCTTGTAGCCATTACCAGATTTATGAAGGTCTATGAACATCTGTCTCTTTTGACCTGCCAGTTTTTTGTTTTCTTAGTGTTGGATGACAAGGGGATATTACATGTGTGTTACCTCATTTTTATACCCTAGTGGAACAGGAAGTTATGTAATGAGTTAATATAATTCCTTAAGACTTAGATTAATTAAAATAAGTGGAATTTAATTCCTGGTTTAATTTTGGTATATACAGTAATCTTTAAGGGTGCCATTGATTGTGAAACCTTTATTTCGAAGACATTGATTTAATTTAATCAATAAATTACTTTGGTAGGTTCCATTTCCACATGAATAAAGTACAGTATTTCTCGCATGTTGGTATTTTGAGTCTTTCTCTAAATTGTATTTTTTATATTTTTACAGTAATATTTGCGCTTTGCCAGTCACGGGTGCCAATAATTCTGGGGCACACTGTATTCTGTAAACCCCCAGAGATTCCTTATTTTTAAGGCATTTATCAGAATATGAAGTACTATGATTAGATGGTTTAGCAAATAAATGTAAATTTTAAACATGTAAAAAAACAACAACAACAAATGTTAAATCTGTGAAAGGGTTTTAACTACATTCTGAAGGCACTGTATTGCTAAAATGCAGATTACAAAACAGATAGGCATATAGTGTTAAATACTTAATACTGGCCAATGCATCACAACTTATGGGACCTGTGGCATAGAACCTCAGACTTGCACTTGTGCAGCCAAAATGCAAGGCACTAATTTTACAGCGGCAGCACTTAGAAACACCATGTATGTCTCAATAGGCTGTCAGGATCAGAGATGCCACAAGTTAGGGTAATAGATGACTTTCCTGGGTTGGGCTGAGTTCAAAACTTTTGGGAAGTTCCTAGTAAGACCCTATTGACCAGGTAATAGAAGTTCATAACTTACCAGTAATCTATGATCAATTGGAAAAATGGGAAACATTCTAAAATTACAGAACTTCTTTTACCTGGTCATTAGGGTTGTACTGAGGAACTTCCCATAAGTTGTAAATTCAGCCCAACCCAGAAAAGTAATCTATTACACTTACTTGTGGCATCTCTGGTCAGGATACATGTCTAACAAGCTGTCTCTCTCGTCTGTGTATTTCATTTTGGCCATTTTCTTCAAGTTCCAAATTAATTTCTCATTCTATGAACCATCAATGCATTTAGTATTTGCTAAATGCTAGTATACTACTATAATATTGCCAGTGTGGACCTGCCTAATTTATAATAATTTTTAGTGATCGCAAGAGTGTGAAAAAAGGAGCTGCTCTTCTGTTCTGTATGGTGTATGGGGTGTTATTCAATACCTCTACTAATATTGGCTTTCTTGATGAATGTGAGCAAAATAGGCTTTTTTATCCTCTTGCACCTTCCTTTGAAATAAATTATTCACAAAAATTTAACCTTGAAAACTGAGGTAAAATAAGAAAAGTGTGAAAGAAAATAAATATTCCCACAATTATTGGCACACCTAGACACTTGTGAGTAAAATGTAACAGTTTATTCCCCCTGCCATAACTATATAAACAACCTGAGAATACAGTAATGATGTGTAGCAAACTGTTTAGATTCCAAATCAGGTAATGGCTAAAAGAAAATAACACAATGGTTGAAAATGACAATTTCTACTATCAGAGCAATAATTATGAAGTTTACAGCAACTGGAGATGTTAACAATCTGACTGGAAGAGGATGTGTGTCTATGTTGACACCCCACACACAATAAGGAGGATGGTTTGAGTAGTCAAAGAATAACCAAGGATCACAGCTGGAAAATTACAAACACTAGTTAGGTCTTTGGGTCAAAAAGTCTCATATTACAGAAGTTATCTGGAAGTTGTACAGGAACTTGTACAGGTGTATTTTACACCTAAAAATGTAGAGGAAGAAAAATATCTGGATAAATTCTGGTAAATATTTTTAACTACTTTGGGGATATCAACAAATATATTTACACATTTAAGTTGCAAGTAGACAAGCATAAGGTTATAACCATGCCTTTGTTGACGAGAAAAGTGTTTATTTAAAGGGACGTCTGAATTCTGTTCCACGTAAATCATGCTAATGACATGAAACGTAATTGGTAATGTAATGACCCTATTATCGTTTCGATATGAAGCTAGGTCATATGGTGGAGTCCTTGTTGTCATTGTTGTGGGTGTATATTGACCATTTAACACACCCCCTCATTTGCCTCATTGCTTGCATACGTAATATCATGACTATCAGCCAATCAGCATCCAAAACGCAAACCACTCGATTTATAAGTAGCAATTAAGCACGTTCCAACGAAATCAGAGCATTAACAAGGGATATAATTCCATACCCATATTGGTCCACATCTGGAGTATATTGGTCCTATACCACATCCCTGACATCATTTCCTGGCCAGCAGAACCTGTTTCATAATGACAATACCTATTCAGCGATATCCCAGGTCACAGGGCAGGCCCAAGATAACACAAGAAAACTAATTGTTCCAAAATAGTTATTTGGCTTTCCTTATAGGACTACCATTTGATGGTTCCAAGTAAATGAAAAGGGTTTTCACTTAAACTAAATAGAGTTCATCTGGGAACCATAAAACGTTGGTTGTATGTGGACAGCTTAAGTTAGATGTTTTGAGTGTAGTGTGACCTGTAAACAGCTGCTGAATCGGACTACCAGGTCCTCTAGGTATCTGCCGTGAGTCTCGGTTTGACAAGGGCTGAAAGAGCTGGTAAGGCAGAGGGAACACAGAGCCTCCACATTCAGCATCCTCTCCACCGCCTGTGGTCTCGTGTCCCTCGTTGCAAAGCGAGGCATTCTGTCACGGTGTGGTAGAATGTAGAGAGAGAAAGGGAGACCCAGGCAGGTAGATAGTCATTGCTTATTTTTAATAGACAGACAATCCGGCAAACATATGTATATTGCAATTGCAGGCGAACAGTTGAAGCGAGTGCACAACGAGTTTACAGTTTAAATAATAATACAAATATCATGTCACGAAACATAAACATCCTCACATTTTGTGACAGTACCACCCCCCCCCCCCTCTGAATATGGTCATTTGTTGAATTCGTAGCATTAGGAGGTCATATTTACTGAAATCAAAAGCTATTTCAATCAAACACATCTTAACAGGGCATATTACATGTTCACATAGGACCCCTTCTTTTATATCACCTTCACAATTCTTGCGTCCATTGATCTTGTGAGTTAATGGAGAGTTTCTGCTTGAATTTCTTTGCAGGATGTCTGCTGTTTTGATGTGAATTGCCTCCCAACCTTATAGATCTTTTGCTTGAGGATTCTCCAAAGGTTCTCAATAGGGTTTAGGTCAGGGGAGGATCAGGGCCACACCATGAGTTTTTCTCCTTTTATATCCATAGCAACCAATGACACAGAGCTATTCTTTGCAACATGAGGTGGTGCATTCTCATGCATGAAGATGATTTTGCTACGGAAGGCACAGTTCTTCTTTTTGTACCATGGAAGAAGGTGGTCAGTCAGAAACTCTATATACTTTGCCAAGGTCCATTTTACACCTTCAGGGACCCTAAAGGGGCCTACCAGCTCTCTCCCCTTGATTCCGTCCCAAGACATGACTCTGCCACCTTTCTGACGTCGCAGCCTTATTGGGACAAGGTGGCCATCCAATAACCATCCACTACTCCTTCTATCTGGACCATGCACGGCACTCATCGGTGAACAAGACTGTTTGAAAATTTGTCTTCATGTATTTCTGGGCAAACTGCAGCCATTTCCGCTTGTGAACATTGGTTAGGGGTGGCTAAATACTAGGTTTATGAACAACTGCAAGCCTCTGGAGGATCCTACACTTTAAAGTTTGTGGGACTCCAGAGACCACAGCAGCTTCAAATAACTTTTCCTGCTTTGTAATGGCATTTTAGCAGGTGCTCTCTTAATCCAAAGAATTTGTCTTGCAGTAACCTTCCTCATTATGCCTTTATCTGCGCAAACCTGTCTGTGCTCTGAATCAGCTTGTGAAAATATCTAATGTTTTCATACCTTGTCCAAGGCATTGGACTATTTGACGCTTTTCTGCAGCAGAGAGATCCTTTTTCTTTCCCATATTGCTTGAAACCTGTGGCCTGCTTAATAATGTGGAACATCCTTCTGAAGTAGTTTTCCTTTAATTGGGCTCACCTGGCACAGTAATTATCACAGGTGGCTGAGATTGATTTGAGTGATCCAAAGAGCCTCGGTGACACTATCATCCATGAGTTTGATTGAAAAATAAAAATCTTTAATGTTTTTTTAAATTAATTAAAATATGCATAATAATTTGGAATGCGGTGTATTACATACATGTGCTCTCATGAATGCTCAACACTCACAAAGTAAATCAGCATACAGTATACAGGTCCAGTATTCCAAACATCTCCTCTCCTCCTTGACAGAAGTTGACACTCACAATAACACCTGCCAACCATTCCGGAACACTGGGATTAAATAGGCATCTTGATTACTCATTACATGCTGGTGTGGGAATTTACCCAGTGCACCATTCATGCGTAATGAGTAACCAAGTGCCTAGCACTCTCCCAGTGCCCAGAGGTCGGCGCATTAAACAAAACACATACATAAACACAGTTTAAATAATAATACAAATATCATGTCCCAAAATATAAACGTCCTCAACTTTCATGGCACATGCCTTTTACTAAGGAGTGACTTCCGTCTGGCCACCCTACCATACAGACCTGATTGGTGGAGTGCTGCAGAGATGTCTGTTTTTCTGGAAGGTTCTCCTCTCTCCACAGAGAAATGCTGGAGCTCTGTCAGAGTGACCATCAGAAGGCCCTTCTCCCCCGATCGCTCAGTTTGGCTAGCCGGCCAGCTCTAGGAAGAAGCCTAGAAGTTCCAAACTTCTTCCATCTATGGATGATGGAGGCCACTATGCTCATTGGGACCTTCAATGCTGCAGATATTTTTCTGTACCCTTCCCCAGATCTGTGCCTCGATACAATCCTGTCTCGGAGTTCTACAGACAATTCCTTGGACTTCATGGCTTAGTTTGTGCTCTGACATGCACTGTTAACTGTGAGACCTTATATCGAATGTGTCTCTTTCCAAATCATGTCCAATCAACTGAATTTACCACAGCTGGACTCCAATCAGGTTGTGGACCCATCTCAAGGATGGACTCCAGTGGAAACAGGATGCACCTGAGTTCACTTTTGAGTGTCATTGCAAAGGCTGTGAATACTTATGTACATGTGCTTTTTGGGTCATTCTAGAAAATGGTGGCTTTCCTGTGCCGGCATTAACCACCAGGAAAAATACTTGTTAATTTATTTAATTTAAGTCCAATTTGCTGTAGTAGACAGCTGAAATATTAGAAACTTAGTCAATGTCCAAAATATTTATGGACCTAACTGTATCTCCTCCTTATTCGGTTTTTGTTTACCCTTTGCTGTCATGGTGTGTTTCTATCAGGATGTGTCTCAATAGTGACCCAAGTCAACATCCATGATGGTCCAGAGTCAGACAGAGAGAAGATCCCTCAGAGCTTCACAGAGAGGCTTGGAGAGAAGTAGCTCAACATAAACACCATCAACATGTCTCTGCTCTGGACTACTGGCTACACCCCCTACATTACCCAACTCTGAAAAGAAGCTTTCCCTTTGGAGAGAAAGTCTTCCTGGATGACTGGGAGCCACTGGATGACTGGGAGCCAATTTCATTACAACTCTAAAAGAATGCTGAAGGATCAGGGTCACATTCTTAGTTCTCTCTGAAACACAGAAGGAAATCTTGTTTCATTTAGTCAGTTGCTTTACTTTGCAGTAAGAAAAACTACTTTCTCTTTCGGTGGCCCGCTTCCAAAAGCTGTAAAACCTGTATTTCATGATATTTAGATGGGATAATGATTTCCTACATTATGTTGTGCATATGTTGCCATTAGAAAAGTAATTGTAATGTCAGGACAAATTGTGCTTCCACATTGTTTGTCAATGGGCATTTGTGGAGGTAGATTATTATATACAAAAAAACAAAGAATGAGTCTGAATTCAGCCCACTGGAGGTCATTTTGTAGGTCTCTGTCAGTGCCCCTCCTGTTTCTCCTTGCACAAAGGTGCAGATACTGGTCCTGCTGCTGGGTTGATGCTGTTCTATAGTCCTGTCCAGGTCTCCTCGTGTAACGGCTCCTTGTGTAACCGCCTGTCTCCTGGTAGCTCCTCCATGCACTTCAGACTGTACTGGGAGACACAAAAAACTTGCAACAGCACATGTTTCACATGTGCCATCCATATGTGAAACTGAATAACAATCAGTCAGGAAGGATAAGGAGAGAGCAATTGTCTGTGACCACCTGCAAAACCATTCCCTTTTAGGTGGTTGTCTTGCTTTTGCCTCTCCAGTGAACCTGTTGTCACTTTCATTTGCACAAAAACAGATGACATTGATTCACAATCGCTTATGCTTCCTAAATGGACAGATTTATATCCCTGAGGTTTAATTGCCTTGGTGTTATACTGTGATTATGGCATGACCCTTAATGTTTTTGCGCAGTTTATTTAGGAGTAGGGCCATCAGAACAGTTCTAAACCTTCTTGAAGTGCTGTCATACAAGTCCTGATCTGTTTGGGATATTTCACAATTTTTCAAAAACCATTTTGAACAGTTGACAGTAGAGAATATTGTCTGAAGGTGTTATTCCTGGGGTTGATTAAGTAAAGAACATTGGTGTCTCAGATGATTGTGGTTGTAATTTCTTTTGTCCCACTGTTCAGCACTTGTAGCCAGAAATACAGGCTCAAACTCAGGGACATTTTTTTTGACCAGCAGAATAGGTGGTGCAACACAGATGCCTGTTTACATGGGTGAGCTACCTCTCTGTTGTACTCTTCATATGTCCATTAAACAAGGTTTTGGAATTGTTAGATTTCTCAATCTGAGATTTTGGTTTAAAAGATTATTATTGTTATAATTTGTTTTTATTTGTTTACCTCTTCAACATGCACCAGAAAAACATTTTTTTATACTAACACTATTACACCCACTATCTGCAGTGCAGTGCCACCTACTGGTCAGATTTTGTAACATAATACCCTACACAGTACAACATTCCTTGCAGGTCCTTTCTTTAACCTTTCCCTGGTGTAGGAAAAAGGGTGACCATGAAAATTAGGGCATTCAAAAATGAATGCATGTGTGACACCCACATATGTGTGGTCCCATTTGTGTAAGTTGTTTGTTGTATAATCAGCATGTCTAGCCATTATGATGACAAACCATCATCGAAAAGTGCACTAATCATTTTGAGTTATGGGATACATTTACATTTTATTTACAATTAAGGGAAACACTGTGTGAGAGGAGTCCCGTTGCATCGGAGTAGCAACATGGTGGAACTTTGTTCACACTAGTTGCTGCGGGACTGGTAAGAGAATGGCGCTTCCGCTGTTTCCTCAGAAACAATCTGGAAACACCAAGGGGGTAGGCTTGGACATGGAAGTTGATAGAAGCCCATAGAGAGTCTATGAAAAGTATCGGAACAAAATATTTCAGCTATGTAGATAGATTAGAAATACTTCCTACTCATGCTCTCCGTCTCTGCAAGAGGCAAGATTCGGAATGATTCAGATTTCTCTTGGCACGGCTACAAGAAGAATTACAACTTTCATAGACATTGCTCACGTCCCGTCTACGTCATCACGCACAGCTTGAGGCTGTGCAGTAAGCTCGGCTACCACCGAAAAAGTGCTTCTAATTGACAACACTTGCTCTCCATAGGAATGAATGGTGTCTGTTCATCCATTCATTTATATGGGAAACACCTACATCTATACTGTTCATGGAAAACACAGAACTTGATGCATTTTCATTGTTTCTTCTTCGTACCTGCTCTCACACACGTTAGTGAAGTGTAAAAGGGAGTCAGGACAGAACACACTACTCCCTAATGACACTAAATGTGAATACTAGTGTTCTAAACATTAACACACTGTAATAAAAGAGGTTTAGCTGGTTGCTAAAGATGTTGAGTAAATGTGAAACTCAAAGCAGATGTGTTCATCACCGCCATGGCAACTGACCAAAGTAAAGTGTTAATTTTATTGAAACTGTGAAATGACGTGACGTAGAACAGAAATGTAAATTTTTACATGATTTAACTGAAATGCTTAAAGCAGAAATAAGCTATGTTCCTATGATTTGGAGTTGTTTAATAAAACAACCAGGAGATTCAATCTGGAAACACACAAAACTCAACACATTTTTATTGTTTTCTGTTTGTACCTGCTTTCATACAAGGAACTCAAATCTGCCCACTGGGTATTAGCCGGTACTTGTAAGAAATGCGATTAATTTATAATGCTTAATGCCATTGATTATTTTGTTGATTTGTAGCAAGTGTTAATATCTCTCCTGGCATCCACCATACCTGTCTACCTACAGAAAACATATTTAAAAATATCAATTAAAGATAAAGTTATTCAAACAGAAATATTGAATTCAAGTAGTGTAGACATGGCTGTAGACTTTGATAATACATTTATAAGCATCGTAATACTGAGATTTAAAAGCTGTAAATGGCTTTCATTAAATCAGTGAAGAAAAACTATGGCCGAGTAATCTTCACTTGTTTCTGAAGACTGCATTCATTCCCTTGACTGAATTAAATGGTAATTCCTAGCAGATCTGCCCAGATGGGATGTACTGTCGGCTAGTGCAGGGGTAGGCATCCCCTGTTCCTGAGGGGCTGCAAGGCCTGCACAATTTTGATTTTCCTAACTTGAGTCAGTCATTGAACCCAAATAAAACCCAGTGAGTGCCCAGTCAGTTTGTACTGCTGTCTACACTTTCCCTCTGTGGCATCCCAAACAAAAACAATAGCAATTTTGATTGACACAAGATACATCAAAGAATTGGGGACCGAATATATGCGGAGTTGGACATTGGAAGTGACTGTAAAGTCCTTTAAAGTTCCCGCTTCCCGTGAAATCTAAATGGACACTGTGTTTGTGTGTAAGGTTTTTAACATAGTTCTGACAAGCCAAGCCATATTAAAACACCTTATATAGACAGTCTAGTTCTATTTGTTTTCACAATAACTTTAATGTGTAGCAGCTAAAAAGAGCAGCTCTTTTTCAAACAGATATTTTAATCTCTGTCCATGCAACTGCTAGCACGATTCCGCTCATGTGCGCGTATTTCCAGGTAATTATGCAGCTCTGGAAAACATTACGACTGATAGCCTCAGTTGAATGTCACTCAGCAACCGTAGAATGACATAAAGTGAACTATGAAAAGTATAGCAAATGGTGTTACGTCCCCCTTTTACCTGTGAGGGCTGTGTTCTGTTCTGTGTCTGTATTTTCTGTCTGTGTGCCCAACAATTTGAGCCGTTCAGCCGGGGATTGGAGTTGACAGGGCTCATTCCCTTCTGGTCCATCTTTCCTCTGGTCCCGCCCCCTCATCAGCTGTCAGTTGTGGCTTGTTGAAAGTACCTTTAAAAAGCCTTACAGTTCTGTGCTCCCTCTCTCTGTTTGCCGTATGGTTTGTGTGATTGGTGTATTGGTCGAGTTTGGTTGTGTTGTGTGAGAGAGCTTTGTAGTGTGTGTGTGCGTGCGTGCGTGCGTGCGTGTGTGTGTGTGCGTGCGTGTGTGTGTGTGTGTGTGTGTGCGTGCGTGTGTGTGTGTGTGTTGAGGTTTTGCTTACAGTGGTGACTAGTGTATATAGTGTTATTATTAATAATATTACCATTCGTTAAGATAAAATGATCAGGTAAATGGAGTTCATATCTTAACCTATAAAACAAATGGAAAGAGTAAAGAAAATATCAATCATGGTCACCAGTAAGATATGAACTCATTTTCCTGATCATTTTGTCTTAATTAGGGACTTCCCAAAACTTGTGAACTCAACAAGTAACTGAAAAGTAATCATAAAAGTAGCTTTGCCCAACAATGGTTAGGACAGGTTGGGCTTTATAATTTTAATTTCCTTGCTTTTGTTCCATCCAGCCCTTTCTCCTAAACCTTACTGCGTGGCTACAATAAAAAAAAACGTTTTGAAATGGTACATATTGTGTCAGTGTCCTTGCTTACACCATGACTCCATACTCTTTCTCTGTTCACTGAGGGTTCTTGAGCGGCGGGGTGTCTGGTCCCCTATCTCTGGGAAGGCGTGTGTAATAAAGGGCAGCAGAGGTAAATTGCAGGGCAAGGACGGTTTGAAACAGGCTCCTAGGGGCAGAGCTGAAGTTGTACAAAGCTAGAAAAAAAGCCCTTCATCAATGAGAAGCAAAGAAGTGCAAAGCTGAGGTTTAAAACAGACTGAAAAGAGTAAGGTAATCTTACTCTGATGAGTACAATTTTCATGTTTACCCCAAATCTGGTCATTTATTGTTTAAACGGAGACCTGGAGAGGCCTACAAGCCAGTGTCTCTCACCCAATGTGAACTTTGGTGGAGGATCAATGATGATCTGGGAGTGCTTCAGCAAACCTAGATTTGGGATCAGATTGGTCTTCGTGAACAAGAGGAAGATCACAAGCCATCAAACAAAGCCAAGCTGCTTTGTGTCAAGAGCTTTTGTGCCAGGAGTGGTATAGTCACCCAACACCAACATGAATGACTGGTGAGCACGCCAAGACACAGGAACGCTGTGAATGAATATCAGTGGAGACTGGTGGAGAGCACGCCAAGACACAAGAATGCTGTGAATGAATATCAGTGGAGACTGGTGGAGAGCACGCCAAGACACAAGAACGCTGTGAATGAATATCAGTGGAGACTGGTGGAGAGCACGCCAAGACACAAGAACGCTGTGAATGAATAT
>JACXGM010004441.1:15265-38226 GCA_016801145.1 Umbra pygmaea | reverse complement strand
AGGTGCCAGAGTCTGGAGGAAGACTGGGGAGAAGGAAATGCCAAAATGCCTGAAGTCCAGTGTCAAGTACCCACAGTCAGTGATGGTCTGGGGTGCCATGTCAGCTGCTGGTGTTGGTCCACTGTGTTTTATCAAGGGCAGGGTCAATGCAGCTAGCTATCAGGAGATTTTGGAGCATTTCATGCTTCAGTCTGCTGAAAAGCTTAATGGAGATGAAGATTTCATTTTTCAGCACGACCTGGCACCTGCTCACAGTGCCAAAACCACTGGTAAATGGTTTACTGACCATGGTATTACTCTGCTCAATTGGCCTGCCAACTCTCCTGACCTGAACCCCATAGAGAATCTGTGGGATATTGTGAAGAGGAAGTTGAGAGACGCAAGACCCAACACTCTGGATGAGCTTAAGGCCACTATCGAAGCATCCTGGGCCTCCATCACACCTCAGCAGTGCCACAGGCTGATTGCCTCCATGCCACGCTGCATTGAAGCAGTCATTTCTGCAAAAGGATTCCCGACCAAGTATTGAGTGCATAAGTGAACATAATTATTTGAAGGTTGACTTTTTTCTTTTTTTTGTATTACAAACACTTCTTTTATTGGTCAGATGAAATATGCTAATTCTTTGAGATAGGAATTTTGGGTTTTCATGAGCTGTATGCCAAAATCATCAGTATTAAAACAAGAAATGACCTGAAATATTTCAGTTGGTGTGCAATGAATCTAAAATATATGAAAGTTTAATTTTTATCATTACATTATGGAAAATAATAAACTTTATCACAATATGCTATGTTCTTGAGAAGGACCTGTAAACTCTTTAGATCTAGAAGTTAAGATCTAGAAAGACCATTATATTCAGTGGTGTAGTGGTAAATAAAAAGGTGGGAAAACATTCAACTCCTTGCGGCAATAATGTTAAAATGAACAATCATCAATATCAACCAGAACATATTACATTTTTTAAGTATCATTGCATTGCTTTTAATACAGGTATATTAATAGGGCCTAGTGTCCATTTTCTACAAATTACACAAAATCAACTGATACTGATGTATTTCAATCCACATTATTTAATTCCACCAAAATTTTTAATTTTTTAATTTTTCTCAATTTGGAAATTTTCATATTGAAATGTCACTTAGTTCATCTCTCATTAGCTTCATATCAGCTCATCTTCAGAATCAATATAGCACTGCTCTTTGTAAATCAATGTTTGAAAGTACCCTATCTTACTTCAATGGCTAAGACAATGATATGAAGCCATATATTATCAACAAAATATGTACAACCAAAGCACTAAAATGTCTCCAATCTTGGTCTTCCTGTATTGCATATCTTCCGGCACAAAAAACAGGTTTTGTCTCTTTATTCTCTGAAAAGCAAAGTTTTTAAAAGGATAATTATGACTCACTATTGCGAGATATGTATTTTGCTACAGGCACACGCCCATTATGTCAAGCAAATTCACTTCAAAATGACGCTGTTGCAAATGAAATGAGGAGGGAACTGTTTAAATTTGATTATACAAAAAATCTGTTTGGTATTCTTTTACCTGAAACATTATTTGGCTAAACAAATACATCTGTGACAGTGATATTGGAGTGCTGTGTTAGACCTAAAACAACATTAAATGACTGTTGTTTGCATCCTCCATTCTGACTTCCCCCAGTGTTTAGCACCATCATCGGCTTTGTGATTGGCCTGTTGTTCACGCAGCGCTGTGGGAACTACTTTGTGATGATGTTCGACGACTACTCTGCCACTCTGCCTCTCATTATTGTGGTGGTGTTTGAATGCTTCAGCGTGTCCTGGCTGTACGGTGCTGACCGGTAACTTACCAAAAACACTACATACACTACACACTGAAATTCAATACAACTTTGCTGCTTTTACACAGGTAGCCTAGTCCTATTATATAATATGTCAAATGCAGAATTAGGCTTCCTGTTTTTAAAAGAAGCCTTTTATTGCTTAGAGTGGAATTATTAACCAAAAGTGATTCCAAATGTGTATAAATAGTGGTACAAAACATTTGTCCTTCATGTCAGTTTTGTCCTCTGTGTTTTTATTATCATATTGTATGTCTAAACATCCAGGTTCCTCGATGACATTGAGAAGATGTTACACTGGCGCCCCCCTGTGGTCTACAAGTACCTGTGGAAGTACGTGTGTCTGCTGGCCATGATCGGGCTGCTGGGAGCCAGCCTGCTGAGAATGTGCTTCAAACGGCCCACTTACACAGCATGGAACCGAGAGAAGGTAAGGAGACAGTCAATGTATCAACTGCATGTCCTGTTTTAATTGGGACGAGTTGGTATTCTGGCCTCCGTGTTTGAGTGTTGGTGTCCACCTGCTACAGACCTCTCGCTTCCTGTTTTCTGAGATTGGACTTAATCACGTCTCTCTCTCAGGCCTCTGAGGTGATTCTGGAGTATCCTGACTGGGCCTTGGCTGTCTTGGCCATCTTGATCATATCGGCCACGCTGCCTATCCCCCTGGGGTTCATCCACTCCACACTGAGGAACAGAACCCGCCGCAACTCCATCGCTAGTGGTCTGGGAAGTGACACTGGGGGCGTGTACACGAAGTGCAGCACCGTAGAGTGTGACAGCCCCGGAGCCGCCCTATTGGATGAACACCTGGAAAGGAATGGCTTCCCCAAGGATTCGACCTCACCATTCGCTGAGGAGAACCTCCAGCTACTCCCACAGAGGGAAGAGGTGGAGCACACAGAGGAGTCGACCGGCGTGTGATGGCATGGAAACGAGGTGAAAACACGGACTAGATAAACTAGGAGCTGCTAGCTGACTTTAGGTCAGGTACTTCATCAAAGGCCCATGGGAAAAAATGTTTACTGATGTATTTATTGAAATATCTATTTTATAGATATAATTTAAGGATTCTCTGCTTGCAGCGTTTCTGTTTTTAAATGTTGCCATTTTGTGTTATATCAAGAACTAATGCAGTTCTTGTCACAAGTGAGCAACTGTGCTTGGTTTGTCAGAAATTGGCAGTAAGGGAGGTGTTGCTTAAAATGTTTAAATCTGCAACCAAACCCCAGTGTAACCAAATGACCCCAGATGTATTTTCACACCACGTTTTGTTTCACCTAGTTTGTTACGAGGATTAGAGAACAAAAGACTGGAATATTCTCTTCCACCACATGTAGGGTGGCTAGCTATCGTTCTGCTTAATGTACATGTTTGTTCAGTAATAGAAAGAGCATGAAAGAGGTGCCCCATTAAGTCTTCCTGATGTGTTGATTCACACCTTTATTTAAAAAGGCTAAACAAAACAAAAACAACATGGAATAACATTTACTTCAGTAATATTTGCCATGAAGAACAGAAGTCATACATTCACAGAAATGTGTATTTATTGTACAGTTGCAAAATGTTTTTTTTTTATTTCACAGAAAGCAATGTGCCACTGTTCCACAACCAGCATTTAGTCCGCTTAAGCTGTGTGCATTAGTACTCTAGTATAGGTCAGTAACAATTACTACTTTGATATAGTTGTGTTCAAAGGTTTTCATACCCCTGGAGAATTTGTAAAAATTAAATTGAAAAACAAAACGTGGCAACAAAGAAAATAATGAAATTACATCTGCATATCCTCATTTCTCAATACGGTTTATTGCCCCCTTTAGCATCAATGACAGCGTGCAGTCATTTGTGATAGTTGTCAATGAGGCCCTGAATTCTTGCAGGTGTTATAGCTGCCCATTCGTCTTGGCAAAATGCCTCCAGGTCATGCAGTCTTTGGTCGTCTTGCATGTACCGCACGTTTTGAAATCTCCCCAGAGTGGCTTGATGCTATTTTGGTCAGGAGACTGTGATGGCCACTCCAGAACCTTCCCCTTTTCTGCTGTAACCATTGGAGGTTAAATTTGGCCTTAGTGTGCTTAGGGTCATTGTCATGCTGAAAAGTCCAAGAGCGTCCCATGCGCAGCTTTCGTGCAGAAGAATGCAAATTGTCTGCCAGTATTGTCTGAACATGCTGCATTCATCCTGCCATCAATTTTCACAAGATTTTCCCTGTGCCTCACACAACCCCAAAACATCGACCCCAAAACATCAGTGAGCCACCACCATGCTTCTCAGTGGGGATGGTTTTCTTTTCACTATAGGCCTTGTTGATACCTCTCCAAACATTGCACTTATGGTTGTGACCATAAAGCTCTATTCTGGTCTCATCACTCCAAATTGTAGTGTGCCAGAAGTTGTGATACATGTTAAGGTGTTGCCAGGCATATTGTAATCATGCTTTTTTGTGGCACTGTCACAGTAAATGCTTTTTTCTGGCAACTCGACCATGCAGCTCATTTTTGTTCAAGTGTCGTCATATTGTGCTCCTTGAAACAACCACAGTCTTTTCCAAAAGCAGCCTGTATGTCTCCTGAGGTTACCTGTTTTTTTTTTCTTTATATCTAGAACAATTCTTTTTGCAGTTTTGGCTGAGATCTTTCTTGGTCTACCTGACTTTGGCTTGATATTGATATATCTGATGAGTCATTTTTTGATTTTCTTTACAGTACAATTACATATTGTACCTTTAAAATGCCACAAGTGTGGGAAATCAACCTTTAACTTCCATTTTAACCTGTGTGTGTCTGTAACAGGCCAAACATTCAAAGGTATGTCAACTTTTGATCAAGGCCCTTCGGGTGATTTCTGTTGTCAGTGTGGTTTACAAAGGTGCTAAACAACTGTGATACGAATGGCTTCGTATGAGCACTATCCTTACATTAGTCAGATTTTTTGCATGAACAGTCATTGTCAAAATCAATGCTGAAATTTCACAATTTCACAATAAGTTTATGCAAACTTATGAACACAACTGTATCTATGGTAATGGTTACAGTTTAGCTTCCTGTTACTAGACTATTTTGACGCTTTGTATAGTTTAATATAGTAACACTTGGAAGTGCCTCTTTGTCCTTAATGCTGTATTTTGTCAGTCATTGAAAATAATGAGCCCTGAACTTGACTTTTAAATAGATTTCAATGTTTTTAAACTGCTACTTTATTGTATAGATGGTACTCTGAGAAAATGGAAGGTAATGCAATTTAATATATTTCTGACATTTTATTTTCTCCTTGGTGTATAAGAATTTCTTATGCAGATGAGTAAAATTATCGAACAATTTTGTAAATTGGTCTTGTATGTTTGTTGCTTTGTATTTTTTCCTGTAGTTTACATTTTGAATGCTAAAGCAAAATCATGAATATTTGTTATTCATTACTTCAATAACTGGTTTGTACCACATTATGGTCATTTGCATGCATAAGTATTTTTCTATAAGTTACCTTTGCCTTTTCAGGTCAGAATCAAGGGATAAAATCCTTAAATGTAAACTGTAGGATACCTACATATTACCAGCTTGTGTTACAATTGTCTGTGCTAGCGATAAAATAACAATGAACATTCCAAAACTCTGAAATTTGTAATTTGTGTCCTTCACATTCAAATTGTAGGGTCATGTTGATGTATTCTGTATGCATTCATGAACGTTTCATACTGTTTGGATTTACGAGTGGCTAGGGACTGTAGTTGTCTTGGATGCAGTCTGTTGGCTGTCACCTAGGGACATTGACAGTAGGATCAGGAACAAATGAAGACTTGAGATGGAAACAACTGCTGGATGAACGAGCCAGCCAACCAGGTAAAGAACTGCTATGTACGTTTACATTTTGGTTGTATGTATCAACTGTTTTTGTTGAATGAAAAAGATTTTTTTGAAAAGCTATATACAATTTGAACTTCTTTTAGATAGATGTAAAAGTTTTTTTACTAAGATTTTCACAATTCTACAAATGTTATGTTTCATTGTTTCTCAGCCTGAACATGGTCTCAGAGCAAGGAGGACTATATCAGTGATTTTCTCTAAACTGTTATTACAGACTTCATCTAGTCAACAGTGCATGTGCAGGCAGTTTAAAAAGAGCTCTCTGTTTTTGATTTGGCCAATCAAAAAAGAACATCAGTTAACTAGCTGAATATAGCTTTAAAAAAAAATATATTGGATTTACAATACCACATGTACTGTACCACTTTGACAGGTGTAATTAATGTTAGCTTAAAGGGAACAACAAGGTCCTGCTACCTCATCAGGGTTTTATTTTATTGACAGGACAGTAGGAAGCAGAGGCTAGGAGACAGGAATGTAGGGGGAGACAAATGGCACAGGGCAAACGCCCGTCACCAGAGGCATAGATTGCTAAAATAAAATTGAGTAACAGCCAATAGAAAAATTAAGTCCAGAAAATAAAATTTACAAAATCAAAAGATTATTAACCTGGAAGGTGCTCCCTCCTACAAAAACCTAGGGATTTGGTTAGAAGGAACATTTTTCAGTTCAAAAAACACATGGAGGAATCGGTGAAGCTTAGGGTTACGGTGTTTGTTCATTTTATAGAAACAATTCATGCCTGTCTCATCAGCACAACTTCAGTTGTAGAAGCATTATTCAAGTGTGCGCTAGAATATTGTGATGTTCTGTATATACATGCTTTAGCATCAGTGCTAAGATACTTGGCACTGGTCAGGGGGTACTTGGCTTAAAATGGCAATTCAACACAATTAAAATATTGAAAAAGTTTGAGAAACAAGATCTATCCTACCACGTCGCTCTCCAGCAACTCCTTGTGTTCAGCTCGGGCGCCTGTAAACAGTGCGAAAAGAATCGGCAGCTCGGGTGACATGTGGTTGGATTAACTATGTGCGAGCCCTTTCTTCATCCCACTCAATCTGTCCAAGAAGTTGCGGAGCTACCGACAAGGCAGGGTTAGTGGGATTTGGGAAGGGAGGAAAAGCTGGAAAAATTTAAACTAAAAACTACCCTTGATGAAGTGTAACACGCAGCTCTGCCTTTTATTAGTGGTGTCGACTTCTGCACTCATTGTCTTTGGTGCACTCACTGTAGTTGACTGGGTCTCCCTGGTCTCCAGAAGGGACAGACATTGTTTGAGATTTATCTACAAGAACACTGGATCTGGCTCACTTGGTGTTCATATTTGTCATGTAGTTTCTGTTTAGGAATTATGCTAATCACTAATGCAATACATGTTTTCTGTTTTATTTTTGTAATTAATGTATAACAATTTGCTGATTTAATTTTTCAGTTTGACACCCTGGTCTTTTCAGTGTTGATCAATGGGAAAATATGTAATTAAATCCATTTTGATTTGATGTTGTAAAACCATGGAATTTGGAAAGGTCCAAGGTGTATAAAATGACAGTCTGGTGCACTGTCCAAAAAATGACAAAAGCCACTAGCCTGTGCATCTCCTTTGATGGCCTTAAAGGTGAAAGAAATAATAATCAGTTTGAGCCTGTGTTGAAGAGGCAGCCAGTGATCATCCAATTAAATAGGAGATGAGGGATTTTTGTAATGTTTGAAATATGATACTGACAGCTGAACTCTTAAGTTCAGACACGAGTCTCACTAAAATATCTGTTAACAGTACATTGCAAGTCAAACTGTTAACAAAGCTTTTCAATATCCACAACAAAAGTATTCAGATGAATTAACCAAGCGGCAACATGTACATAGAGGACACGAGTGACCCCAGAACAGAGCTCTGTGGAACGCCTCTTGTTGGGGTGGGTTTTTAGTTGCCATATGTAACTAATTATTGTCTGGCAGATAGGAGAATAACAACGGGAGCACTGTTGCAAGGAATCCAATCAAGTGTGATGATGAATATCATGCTGTCTATGCAGCTACTAATCAACTACAATGTATATTCTAGGGACTTTCATCAAAACATTATTTTTTACGGGGGTTCGTGTGGCATAGTGCGCTAAGTTGCTACATTGTAGGACAAGCTACATCATTATAGACATAATAGACAGTTGTTCAAGCCCGACTATGGCTTCTCCGAATTTGCCTGGACCCCCAGGACGAAGCAACGCAAATTGCCATAGCGCTGTCTGGAGTTTGGGATTGATAAGTCAAATTATCTACCTTGCCACATTGCTCTCCAGTGGCTCCTTGTGTGCGGATCAGGTGCCCGTATGTACAGTCGCTGAAGTATACCGTAGATGATGAGTGTAATCATCCCATACATGAACCACGCGAAGGTCCTTCACCATCTCACATCTGTCCAAGAGGTTGCAGAGCTGCCGACAAGGCAGGGTCGGTGGGAGTTGGATAAGACCAATTGGGGCAGGGAAAAACTGGGGGAAAAATAAATAAAAAAGGTTGGAGTTTTTTTTTCATTGGAGGGTATTTCTATTGACACACGACAGTAGGAAAGCTGAATGAACAGCTAACGAGACAAGTGTGTAGAGGGATAACAGAGAGAAAGAGCACAGGCAGGCCAGTACACCAACATCTGGCACAGAGTAGATTTAAATGTGTCTAATTTCTTAAGGTGTTGGGGTCCTATCCAGGTTCTTAATATTTATGCCATAAAGAGATAATTTTAGTCTTATTTGGACTGCAAAGATTGTGCTGGGTTTATAATTGCTGTCAAAATTGGGTCCAATGGTCAGCTAGTTTATAACATGTCCAATCGTCAGTCAGAACTGAAACATGGATTGCAGTTTCACTTTGCCAAAAGACTAGAGTTGTAAAACCACTAAATTCTCCTTTTAAACTGCATATAAAAAAGTGGTCTAATGATCATAACAACACAGTAGTTACAGATTACATCAAGCTTTTCTACTGGAATAATTCAAATCCTGCATTAGAAAAGAAGCATGAAAGGGGAACATTAAGCCAGGCACTCAAAGCATGGTAACATAGGAACATAGATTGATTTTGATCTCTGAAGAAGTACACATTTCTTTCTCCAAGGTGGGTTTGTTTATATGGATGCCTTGGTGACCTGCCTGCTGCAATTGTCTCTCTGTCTGGTCAGCCTGTGTCAGAGCACCGGCCAGTCAGAGGAGTTTATCAACGGCCAGGTACAGCCTGTTCCAGGAAGACAACACCTGGAACTGAAAGACCAAAAGGAGGCAGAGAAAGTGGTCACTACTAAACAACTATGTAAGTGCCAGTCCCTGAGATGTTTGCGATTGCAGGAAACTAGGGGGTCCAGGTGGGTTTACCTTCAGAGAAAAGTTAATGATTCAGCCAGGCAAGCTGTTGGAAGAAGTGGACGTGACTGGTGAACACCAATCTCAAAGTCTTCTGGATCTCAGTGTCAGGAAAAATGTTGACGTTATAGGTCCCACTCACCACCACCCACTATGGGGTTAAGAGAAATGTTTAACTGTTTACACTTAAATTAAATCTGTAAAGCTGGTGTGTCATGATTTCAAGTGATGAATGCATATCCAAGAAATTCACTTTACCTTTGTTTAGTTTTTTATATAATACTGAAATATGTCAGGATGTGGAAGCTTGTGTCACTGTTTCCTATCAGATGTTTATGTGGAGCACAGCAATGCTCAGTTGGGCATTTTCATGGCAGCTGCCCTGGGAATCATTGTGCTGATGGCCTTGGTTTACTGCATCTACTCTCAGTACTACACCAAGTATCCATACCTGCACACGCAGCTCCAGAACCACTCTGGTAATAACCATGTCAAATTCATGTTCACGAGAACTCAAAATATGGCAGTGCTCTAGTTTTGGAACCATTGGATACTGTTAAAATAAGTGTATATGCGATCTCTCCTGTTCTCTTTCCCTGAAGAGTTGACCCTCGACCTCCCAGAGGCCCCTCCTCTTTTCTTCCACAGTTCAGTCGGAGCGATGAACACAGCGGATGAGGTGTGGAGAGCCACTAATGGATCGCTCATCTCTGACACCCCCTCCATCATCTCTGTCCCGCCCAAGCTGTCCCCCCCTCCATACTCCCTACCCTACCCCCCCTTCTTTCTCTCCTCTAACTCTCTCTGGACAATATCTGCTAGAAACCTGGATAGAAGCTTTGTTTGATAATACTTATTACCTGGGAGTGGAATAAAAACATAAACAGGATAACTGCTAGTGTCAGTATAAAATCAATTGAAAACAATGCTTTTTTTTTAGTTGAATTATCTACCATTACATTGAAGTATCTATGCTTTGAAGACATAATAAATGCTAATAACTGGAAATAATTTTTACATGAGCATTTCCTGAGATCCTGTGATTGGTTTCAAATTGAGACATTTAAGAACTGCATGTCAATATTAAAATCTATTGTACTATGGCAGCCTATTGTACGTTATTACATGCCATGTCTAATTCGAGATAGCAGGTTTAAGTACAACTACTTATGAAATATGGACAGTTTGTGAGGAAGACTTTAATATATTTAGGATTATGAATCTCATTTATTCAATTTAAATATAAAAAGAATCAATATTTCTTACTCCATAGTGAGGTCGGTTCAAAGCATATCAATTTTTCTGGGCTTTTAATAATATATTATCAACAAAAATACGTAAAACGCCGCCATGTGCATTAATAAGTGTTTACTCGAGATTATTGTGATAGGCTTTTCTATCTATTCTAAATACCACTCTGGCCCTAAATTACCTTTTTCTCCATGAGTGTCAGAATAGACTATTCTAAAGCCGTTCATTCAGTGTTTGTGTGGTACGAGAATAGCCAGGCTACTTAAGACTTCAGGCTTCAGCAAAGGAAATGACACGATACCACGCTACACACAAAAGGGTCAGATTAGCGTTGAGGGCAGTAATCTGGGTTCAGCACCATGGATAGCGACTCCCGTGTCCATACAGCGCTCCGTTCAATCGAGATACGCATTTTGATTTGTTTTAGAAGTTATTTGTAACTTGCTTATATCACTGTGTTGTCTAATCTCGACAGGACCTGTGTAAAATGTAAGCATGTGAAGTGTATTTTTGTTTTGTTCTTGAATTCTACTGTAGGATTAGGCTAATTGGGTTTAACAAAAATCACAAAAAGAGGGCATGCCTGAGTAACACTGTGGGTAACTTTGGTTGAGGAAGGGACGCAAGGTTTAATGGCTTGTGAGTGAGAGGTTAGGGCGGAGGGAGAAGGTGACAGGGAAGAGGGCTGCGCGCTCAAGAGGGAGTGCGCGTGGACAGCAAATCGGTCCGAGCCGGGAGTCGCGACGATGGAGATCCGACCAGATAGGTTTAAAATCGTCGCGGGCGAGACCCTCGGAAAATTACACAAGTAAGTTAAAACAAAAGCTTTGTTACTTTTTTCCTATTAATACTTTTTTCAAATGTGGTAGTCTGTTCTGTTCGCATAGGGCACAGACTAAAATCCAGATCAGCACCGACTTGGTTTTTGTTAAATTATAAATTAATGTCGTCTGTTATTACTTTGAATATAGTTTAAACAAGGGTAGCACGTATTCAATAGTGCCCCTCTTCTAATCATAGCTATATAACATCCGCAGTTATGTTTAAAAATAACAGGTATAGGCAAATGTGTCAATAGCCTACTGAAGATCAAGATGCCCAAAAGCCTGGATTATAACGGGGTTGGATGACCTGAAGAAACATCTGTTTGCAATGATCAATTAGCCTTTCAGTCAATCTATTATAAAGAGGGAGTATTCTTTTTACGTTGGAAATATTTATTGTGAAGTGAAATGGGTAGGCTACCTCTTTACTTTGCGTTATGTATCTTTCTTATCATCAAAAATATATAGGCCTACTTTCTCTAATTGAAACCTCGAATGATCCATCAGTCTTTTAATGTACCATTTGTTCTTTGTCAATTAATCTGTGTCTATTTGTCAAGATATATAGATTCGCTATATATTCACTATACTATACTAGATTCACTATATTCAGGCCTTATTTATATTTAATGGTATAAACTTAAAACTTTGTGGTCCATCTTGCAACGCCAATAGATACCTGGATAATTTCATAAAGGCATATATTTAAACGTATACCTATGTAGCTACTGGGAGTGAACTAAGACCAGTTGGCTTATGAAAAGATAAATGTATGTAGAGGCCTAATATCCAATATTCGTATTTGTTTTATATTTTAACATAAAAGGTTAATAGTATGCAAATCATACACTTTTTGAATTTTGTGAAAATGGGACACATGCAAAAATTTACATTAAACAACATATTTTGCTGAATGTCATATTTTCTCACAGAACATTATATTAATGTGTAAATAGGCTATAGACCAACATTTTCTATAGTCTAAATTTAGCATATTTCAAAAAACATAAAGCCCATTGAAAACTGCAGTATCTATAATTGCAGTATAGGACAATATTTCATAGATCTTAATGTATATAACATAATCTACAAAAAATCTTTCATATCATTTCTTTATTATATAATATGATAATAATGTATATAAACTAGTTCATACTAAGGCTAAACGACTTAAAATTATGTTCAATATTTAAAAAAAACATGAAATTCTTCAAATTTCAAACATTACATTTCAAACAATGCGGCATCAAATGTATATGAACTATAACCGTTTTCGTTGATAGTACTTTTAGCATTTAGGAAAAGACATTGTCTCATCTACAATATGTTGAGGCGTGGTTCACATTTCACTATGTATAAAGATTGTTATTTTACTGCAATTAGGCTACCTACATGACGGTTGTGCGGCCGTTTATTCATCTTTTTTGTTCAAAGTCTATTTTTTTTACATATTGTGCCATATTGTGCCATTGTAAAAGCATTGGGCTTGGGCCTAGGCTAATACAGTGAAAGTTAGATTCAAGTCGGCAGCTAATTTGCCTAATAAGATTGGCCATTTGAGAGATCATGAAAGTGCGGCTCTTTTCAATACCTGGTTAAGACAAACCTTTACTTTATTAAGTGAAAGGAAATGCGCCCATGATGCATGAAAATTTATGAGAAATCTGCAGAAACATTGATGGATTTCGCAGCGCCTTCTCTCTCAGGATTTGAAGAAGCGTCTAAACACATAAATCCTCTCTCGAAATAGCCTTCTCCCCCTCCAAGCTGTCGGCCCATGTAAATCCCCATAGGCCTACGCCTCTCTTTCTCTCTATCTAGCCCCCTCCTTCTCTCTACCTCTGTTTCTAGTAGCCTACTACACCTTTTACAGGTCCGCTCTCTCCACAGTTCGATAACGCGTCATCGTCTCTATCCCCTCCCCCAACAGATTTTACACTCGGGATTACTGTTGGCTACTGCCTACGCGATAGTGTCCGATAAACCTTCACTATATTGGCACGTGCGTGCGCTTAGGAGTTCCCCTATTAAGTAAAATTGTGCCTTGGTTTGTTGCTATTTTAAGGAATATCAATTGAAATGCATTTACTACAAAATAACAAAAGTATAGTTTTAACGTACCATACGTTTTCAGTTTCGTGATTGTTTTGTATTATATTATCTGCTTGAAGTAAATGACGTGGGCATAGGCCAATAAAGTCCCCACAGAAGGACAGTAACACAATTTGGTATAACCAATCCTTGTCTTAAACTGTAGACCAGCCATTATATATGTTAAATTAATTACAAACCCAGATACATTTTGTAATTAATAATTAATACCTTATTATGAGTCTTAATCTTATAGTCTAAATTAAAATATAACTATAATGGCTTATGAACACGATTTTTACATCCTATGACGAGGTATTGTGTTGATATTATCCATCAAACACTAAACATTTACTAAATAGTTTTAGTGAACAGTTTGGTCAAACCATTCATTTTCTTAAGGCTGTTTCCCATGCCCACATCACTATAATACGGCAGGAATTTAATGATGATAATAAGTTAATATAAATCTGTCACCAATCATCCATTAGTTTAAAGCTGAGTTATAATGAATAAAAAATAATGAATAAATTAAAAGTATATGTAATTTTTTTTCAATTTTTTAAGATAATTTTGGTCCATTAAATGGAGGATTTGTTTGAGTCAAAGTACCATTTTCATATTATTCAATACAGTTTCCTTGCTAATAGCAGCATTTTCTCTGTGTTGAGAAGTTTCCTATTATGATTGTAATTTCCCATCTTTCTCAACATATTTTCTTGAACTACTTATTTCAAAAGCCTGTAACCTCCATTTCTATATTTTGACTAGAACTCTACAGTTATCAGACAGTTTTGTGTCATGTTCAGATTGTAGTGGCTTCAAAATAATATCCATCCTAGTAGCATCAAATTTTTGTCCTGCTCAAAACAGATTTTTCAGTCAATCACCTTAACCTGTTGAATAACCTCTTAACTGATGAACAGTCCTGAGGCCTGATTTAAAAATGCAGATAGATATGCAATACAGAAAAGAACATGCCTCTCAGACATGTAGAATAAGCAATCACACCAGCTCTACATGTCTTAAATGTTGATGAAGATTTCGCAACTGAATGTGACCCTGCAGTAAATGACGAGAAAATGTTGGAGAGAACCTGGTATGCTATTTTAACAAGCCAGCAAAATGGTACATTCACTGACCTCTTTCACATGTACTACATTGAATCAGTTTCTGTGATATGACTAATAGAGTGAAAACGAGAAGGGTAAATTCAACGTTAAATATTAAGAAGGATATACAGCACATCAGCGTCAGCCATAGATGACCGGAAGTTGAAACACGGCAGAAACCTAAACACTTAAACCTCTATGAGATAAAAAAAATCTTCTTCATTCATTTGCAGTGTGTACATGCTTATTTTCTTCTTCATTACTATGGGACACTTGGCTTCTTGCACGTTTTCCAGCTGTAGTTTGCAACAATGCTTTAGCACGTTTCACCTTGAACACATTTCACAAACACCTGACAGCAATCAAACACAATGTTTCAGCAGCACAGACGCGCCCTTCTTTGGAGTTCTGTCGAGGGGTGGGGGGAGATATCTCAGGCTGCAGAAAGGAAGGATTGCTGTTAAAAGAAGAGTGGTGCAAGATGGCTGTGACAACGTGAGAGGAGAGGGAATTGAGGATGTAAGGCAGGGACTGAGATAAAACCAGAAAGATGAACATGGAAGAATGGAGAGAAAGAGATGCTCACAAAGACAAAAATAGAAGAAGATATTAATAATTCATCGTCAAGGAAAGTCATTAATACTTAATCAATGTCAAAGAACGTTGGAGGAGCCATTGCTTATGCGAACAGTTTTCGACACAGCAACCATAGCGGCACCCATTTTGTGGACGTTGCTTCATCACATGCACCAGTGTGGACAGTTTCTGTTGACCACAGCAGTTTCTGACTAACTATAGTGTACAGTTTGTAAACTGTAGTTGGAGGCCAAATCTAGTTTACTGTTAGCGGTCAAAGGTTTGGGTGGAATAGAGTCATGCTTTCATCATTCTTCAATCCCAGGTGGGAAGATCACCTTCTATGAATTGTCTTACATGTAGTGGTACCCAGTGACGTTAATGCTGTGTGGTACATGTAATGGTACCCAGTGACGTTAATGCTGTGTGGTACATGTAGTGGTACCCAGTGACGTTAATGTGGTGTGGTACATGTAGTGGTACACAGTGACGTTAATGCTGTGTGACATATTGCTATGACATTGTGACACTGCTTCTTGGGTGATACTGTCAGTAGATCACACTAGCCTGATTTATCATGGGCTTGACTAGCCCTGCAAAGACCATCCCAGCAGATCTTGCACTTGGTTCAATGATATTAGAGATTTTACCAAATATGATTAAATAATTATAGCTTGAGCTAAAAAAATATGACAAAATATGTCTTTTGACAATTCATTCAATTATTTAGCAAACCATATTTGAGCCTCCCCATTTTTTCTTTTAAGATTTTACATTATGTTTCTTTTCACTACTACTGTACTACTTGCTAATCTCTGAAACACAAAGTAAATATTCCGTATTCTGGAAGGGTGCTTCACTTAAATTACTTATACAAATTGCTATATCAGGCCTTGAACAGTGCAAAAAGAAATTCTAAATCTAAGCCTCCAATATTTGTCATTGGTTGTGTTCCATCTCCATGTTTAAGCATCGCTGGTGCCCAATCGGGATTTGCCCAAATAATTAGTGGCAAAAAAAAGAAAAAAAATCAGGAACAATACATATAATTTTGTCACATATTTGAGCTACTGCTGTCAGAGTATAATACAGTCTCTATATAATACAGTCTCCATAGAATATAGACTCTATATAATACAGAGTCTATATAATTCACACTCTGTATACATAATTTATATAATACAGACTCTATATAATACAGTCTCAGCGCGTTCCAAATTATTATGCAAATTGGAATTAAGTGTTATAAACATTTTGTATTTTGTTTTTCAATCAAACTCATGGATGGTATTGTATCTCCAGGCTCTTAGGATCACTGAAATCAATCTCAGACACCTGTGATAATTAGTTTACCAGGTGAGCCCAATTAAAGAAAATCTCCTAAGAAGGATGTTCCACATTATTAAGCAGGCCTCAGGTTTCAAGCAATATGGGTGAAATAGTGCACTGCCTTGGACAAGGTCAGTGGCGGTTCTACATTGAAATACACCCTGGGCGAGACCCCCTTTGAGCGCCCCCCCCCCATAAAAAAGAATTTTGCACAAACAGTCATATTTTATTATAACAACATAAGTGAAAGAGAAAATTATATTTCTCAATTGCACAAATCTTTTATGGAGACGTGTAGCTGAGGACATAGATGATAGCTCATCCTGAGGGTCGAGACTATTCCAGCAGAGTCCTGTGTAGTGGGGTAGGTGGGTGGCTCATCCTAACCAGTGGTGGAGGATGCTCCAAAATACTTTAGAAGTGCCCCTGAAATCGCAATTGAATTGTAATTGAATTTGAATGCAAAAGACAGTGGGATTATGTTTTATACAGCCAAAACAGCCTGGGGTCAAATTGACCCCAAACATAATAGGAGGGTTACATATACATGCCTTTACATGCTAATTGTCTGTCATTACACGCTATATTCATCTAACTTTTAGGGAAGAACCATTAGCTCCTTGGTTACTGCCTCAAATTCTATGCATGGCACACTTTTTGTTATGACTTGTTAAACTATACTTTGTCACGAAATAGAGCTGTAGCAAATAGCAAATGTTGCCTAACGTTAACCCAAAATGATGGAAATAAATAATAACTTAACTTGTAACAGTTTTGTTGCAAAGCACAATATTAGGGTGAAATTAGATCTTGTGTTTGTTGAGTTAAAACCAAATTATTGTTGTATAAGCATAGCAAGCATCATAGCAAAAAAGCTAACAAACATAAGAGTTAATCACACCAATTAGCATTAGCCCTTCATTCATAAAATGGAAAATCTCTCAGCAAGAAGCTGCAGGGGGCGTCAATTTGCCAATTCCTCACACAATGAAATGATAGATAATAGAAAACCGCTTCTTGGCGCAGAGGATTATCGTGCCGCCCCATGGGTCATGAAAACATGCCACCCCAGGCGGCTGCCCACTTCACCCATGCCAAAAACCGCTATTACATGGTTTGAAAACATTAGATATTTAATGAAAACTTAAGCATGATCATCATACTTTGAAGAGATTTGTGGCTGATTCAGAGCACAGATGGGTTTGTGCAGATAAAGGCATAATGAGGAAGGTTACTGCCAGAGAAATCAATTAGATTAAGAGCAGCTCTTAAAATGCCATAACAAAGCAGCAAAAAGGTATATGAAGCTGCTGGTGGCTCTGGAGTCCCATGAACCTCAAGGTGTAGGATCCTCTAGAGGCTTGCAGTTGTGCATAAACCTATTATTTGGCCACCTCTAACCAATGCTCACAAGCAGAAACAGTTGTAGTTGGCCCAGAAATACATGAAGACTAATATTCAAACAGTCTTGTTTACTGATGAGTGCCGTGCAACTCTGGATGGTCCAGATGGATGGAGTAGTAGATGGTTGGTGGATAGCCATCAGGTCCCATCAAGGCTGCGAGATCAGCAAGGAGGTGGCGGAGTCATGTTTTGGGCAGAAATCATGAGGAAAGAGGTAGTAGGCCCTTTTAGGAGAGGAGAGCTGCTAGGCTGCTAGGTCCATGAAGGTGTGAAAATGAGCTTGGCAAAATATATAGAGTATCTGACTGACCACTTTCTTCCAATGCACAAAAAGAAGAACTGTGCCTTCCGTAGCAACATCTTCATGCATGACAATGCATCATCTCATGCTGCAAAGTATACCTCTGTGTCATTGGCTGCTATGGGCATAAAAGCAGAAAAACTCATGGTGTGGCCCCCATCCTCCCCTGACCTCAACCCTATTGAGAACCTTTTGAGCATCCTCAAGCAAAAGATCTATGAGGGTGGGAGGCAGTTCTCATCAAAACAGCAGCTCTGGGAGGCTATTCTGACATCCTGCAAAGAAATTCAAGCAGAAACTCTCCATAAACTCACAGAAAACAGTCTTGGGAAAATTACAACTGTATTTTCATCACATCACAGCGTGGCTCAAGAAGTGTGGCAATTTCTTACCAGTCCTAACAACCAGAGTTGTAAAAATTACAAAGTACTCAGCTGAGTTCTCCTGTTTTGGGAAATGTATAAATAAAACCAAAATGACCAGGTAATGGGAGTTTATAACTAACTCGTTACCATAATGAATCATTTTTTACTCATTGTATTAATTTCATATATCATCAGTTAGTTAGGAACTCCATTTATCTGGTCATTTTGGTCTTTAATTTGGAACTTCAAAAACTTGTGAACTCAGCCGAACCCAGAAAGGTACTTTTACTTAGTACCTTTTACATCTCTGCTTAAAGCTGCACAATTAATTCAATTTTAATCACGATCATGATTTTGGCTTCCCACGATCAAATTTGCATGATATTTAAACCCTTCAAAAACCCATGATGCTCTAGAGCGATTATCTCGCGAACCGTACATGCTAGACTAAATCTTGGTACCGTTGGGAAGAGGTTCAGCCAGAGCTATGGCGCCTCAAAGGTGGTCATGTTTTTTAGAGGGTTGTTTTTTTACTAAACATATTACAGACAGGAAGTAGGAATTAAAAATTACAAAATAACAACTCTGCAATGATGTAAGACATCATCCTGCACAACACCAACAATTTCTGGAAGTGAAAAATAGCTGGGATTTTAAAAACGTATACAAATATAGTGAGAAATGGGTGCAGAATTTTGATATTGACTTGTTTGTATGGGCCCCAAGCATTGCACACTGGTCCAGGAGCCCTGGGGGCTTGACAATATGCATTGAATAGCCTTATTCATCATGATTTATGTCCCCATCACTACCCCAGGGCATTGGGAATGATCTTTAGACCTGAGATAAGAGTGCCCCCTACTGGCCCTCCAACACCACTTACAGCAGCATTGGTCTCCCATCCATGGACTAACCAGGCCTGACCCTGCTTAGCTTTAAGTAGCAAACCAGCAGCGGAATACAGGGCGCTATGCTGCTGGCATGTAGCACAATATGAATGTGAAGTTATTATTATATACAGTTATAATTAACCTGTGACAATAAAATTTGTTTTGGTAAAAATCAACAAATAATTTTGATAATTAATCTCAATATTGATCAAAATAATCTTAATTTTCATTTTTGCCACAATCGTGCAGCCCTATCTTTGCTAACAACTATGATCTAGTAACATCCAATTATGCAAGACCATAAGTTTAGTTCTACTGTCAACTTAAGTGGTTTCAACAATACTGGTTACAGTTTAATCTTCCACCACCTCCTACAATCTGCACTAAACCAATGGAAAGAATTCAGGTCCAGAACAGTTGTGCTATGATTTGCTCTTCTTCTCCCTTATAGCATTGAAAACCTATAAAAAGACAGTAAGAAATGATTGGGCATGTGAAAAGCAGCCCCACCCCCTGTCCCTTGGCGTGGCATGAAGTATGGTCAGAGAACTCAGCACAGCTTTGCACTGGGACCAGCTTGATCTCATGCTTAGTGGATGATGTGCCTCGGCTGAATACATATTTGATGTTTCCCAGGCTGGAGCAGGTCATTAGCATGGTTGTTCAGTGAGCTGGATGAGTTGGGAGAGAGCAGAGCAGAGCTGGGCAGGAGAGAAACTAAAAACTAGCCTAAGATGTGCCAAAAGAGACAAGTACTGTTTTCACTGTATGGTTCAAGCTTTACTCTACTGTATTCTGCATTCCAAGGCCTGTCAGGCTGGTAATGTCAGCATGAAAAACACACAAACACCCCACTGCAGGCCTGGCCAAGGTGACCTTGAATTTACCAGATGGTGGGTTAGAGTGTGCTTTACAGGACGCAATGTCAATCCCTCAGTCTTGGAAAAGCTGTTATTTAAAAAAAGACATTAGCAATTAATAGAAATGCATGGAAATGTTATACTAAAGTAAGTTAGCTAACTAATGCGCAGAAGATTCACTCACAAACCACTAGCGTGACATTTCTCAACTTAGATGCATGTACTAACAAGAATAAACAGTACTGTATATCAAGGATGCTTTGTCTCTGGACACTTTCAACCAACATTGTTGAACCTTGCAAAGCTTCTGAATTGCATCTCTATTTTCTGTAGGTTTCCACTACTGTATTATATTTAAGTTTCAAGCTCTCTCTCTGTATATATATATATATATAAATGGCTGCTTTGTTTCATAGCAGCCATTTGATAAAATCCAAAAAGTTCATTTTATTTCTCATGAATGTTCACTCAGCACCCCATCATGACAGAAAAAAACAGAAATGTAGAAATTTGTGCAAATTTATTAAAAAAGAAAAACTGAAATATCACATGGTCATAAGTATTCAGACCCTTTGCTGTGACACATATTTAACTCACATGCTGTCCATTTCTTCTGATCCTCCTTGAGATGGTTCTACTCCTTCATTGGAGTCCTGCTGTGTTTAATTACACTGATTGGACTTGATTAGGAAAGGCACACACCTGTCTATATAAGACCTCACAGTGCATGTCAGAGCAAATGAGAATCATGAGGTCGAAGAAACTACCCGAGGAGCTCAGAGACAGAATTGTGGCAAGGCAGAGATGTGGCCAAGGTCACAAAATAATTTCTGCAGCATTCAAGGTTGCTAAGAGCACACTGGCCTCCATAATCCTTAAATGGAAGAAGTGTGGGACAACCAGAACTCTTCCTAGACTTGGCCGTCCAGCCAAACTGAGCAGTCGTGGGAGAAGAGCCTTGGTGACAGAGGAAATGAAGAACCCAAGAATCACTGTGGCTGAGCTCCAGAGATGCAGTAGGGAGATGGGAGAAAGTTCCACAAAGTCAACTATCACTGCAGTCCTCCACCAGTCGGGGCTTTATGGCAGAGTGGCCCAATGGAAGCCTCTCCTCAGTGCAAGACATATGAAAGCCTGCATAGAGTTTGCCAAAAAACACATGAAGGACTCCCAGACTATGAGAAATAAGATTCTCTGGTCTGATGAGACCAAGATGTAATTTTTTGGCATTAATTCTAAGCGGTATGTGCTCATCACCTGCCCAATACAATCCCAACAGTCAAACATGGTGGTGGCAGCATCATGTTATTGGGCTGTTTTTCAGCTGCAGGGACAGGATGACTGGTTGCAATTGAGGGAAAGATGAATGCGGCCAAGTACAGAGATATCCTGGAAGAGAACCTCATCCAGAGTGCTCAGGACCTCAGACTGGGCCTTCCAACAAGACAATGACCCTAAGCACACAGCTAAAATAACGAAGGAGTGGCTTCGGAACAACTCTGTGACCATTCTTGACTGGCCCAGCCAGAGCCCTGACCTAAACCCAATTGAGCAACTTTGGAGAGACCTGAAAATGGCTGTCCACCAACGTTCACCATCCAACCTGACGGAACTGGAGAGGATCTGCAAGGAAGAATGGCAGAGGATCCCCAAATCCAGGTGTGAAAGACTTGTTGCATCAATCCCAAGAAGACTTGTGGCTGTACTAGCTCAAATGGGGGCTTCTACTCAATACTGAGCAAAGAGCCTGAATACTTATGACCATGTGATATTTCCCTTCTTTTTTAATAAATTTGCAAATATTTCTAAATTTCTGTTTTTTTCTGTCAAGATGGGGTGCTAAGTGTACATTAATGAGTAATAAAATGAACTTTTCGGATTCTATCAAATGGCTGCTATGACACAAAGAGTGAAAATTTAAAAGGGGCATGAATACTTTCCGTACCCACTGTGTATATATATATATATAGATATGTATATATATATATACTCACCTAAAGGATTATTAGGAACACCCATTCATTTTCTCATTAATGCAATTATCTACTCAACCAATCAGGCAGTTGCTTCAATGCATTTAGGGGTGTGGTCCTGGTCAAGACAATCTCCTCAACTCCAAACTGAATGTCAGAATGGGAAAGGCATGGGCGTTGCATGGTTGTTGGTGCCAGAAGGGCCGGTCTGAGTATTTCACAATCTGCTCAGTTACTGGGATTTTCACGCACAACCATTTCCAGGGTTTACAAAGAATGGTGTGAAAAGGGAATAACATCCAGTATGCGGCAGTCCAGTGTGCGAAAATGCCTTGTTGATGCTAGAGGTCAGAGGAGAATGGGCCGACTGCTTCAAGCTGATAGAAAGGGCAACTATGACTGAAATAACCACTCGTTACAACCGAGGTATGCAGCAACGCATTTGTGAAGCCACAACACGCACAACCTTGAGGCGGATGGGCTACAACAGCAGAAGACCCCACCGGGTACCACTCATCTCCACTACAATTTGCAAGAGCTCACCAAAATTGGACAGTTGAAGATTGGAAAAATGTTGCCTGGTCTGATGAGTCTCGATTTCTGTTGAGAAATTCAGATGGTAGAGTCAGAATTTGGCGTAAACAGAATGAGAACATGGATCCATCATGCCTTGTTACCACTGTGCAGGTTGGTGGTGGTGGTGTAATGGTTTGGGGGATGTTTTCTTGGCACACTTTGGGCCCCTTAGTGCCAATTGGGCATTGTTTAAATGCCACGGCCTACCTGAGCATTGTTTCTGACCATGTCCATCCCTTTATGGCCACCATGTACCCATCCTCTGATGGCTACTTCCAGCAGGATAATGCACCATGTCACAAAGCTTGAATCATTTCAAATTGGTTTCTTGAACATGACAATGAGTTCACTGTACTAAAAT
>JACXGM010004440.1:22209-38345 GCA_016801145.1 Umbra pygmaea | reverse complement strand
CGACAAGAGACAAAGGGAGAACACCATGACTAAATACTAACACATACTAATTACTAACTCAAACCACCCGTGACTAACAATTACCCAACCAATAATCAAAATGAACCTATGACAAAACTAGACACAAGAGGGCAGCATACTCATACAAACAGAGGGATCACAGAGACAACACTTACAAAACCCTAACCCATGCGTGACAAATACAATATAAATTATATATACGCTTGCTTTGGTTGTATATGTGTTTTACAGTCATATTTAGGCTATTTATGCAAAATCTCATATTTTAATAATAAACATTGTACAACTTTGCATATTAAATCTGTTTTGTAAAACAAACCCTTGGGATTTGCATAAAAAAAACATTTAGGGCCCTGTCTTGCACCTGGCGCAATGGAGCGCAAAGTCTGAACGCCGGTGTCTTTGCTATTTTAAGACCAACGCAGTTGTCAATTTCCCATCAGGTCCCCGCGTTGTTTAAATAGCAAATGCACCTGCGCCCATTTTTGCACCCATGGGAGTGCGTGTCTAACAGGGAGGTGTGTTCAGGATAATTCTGGGTGTATTGCTATCTTGAGGCATCGGAAAGTGATCGCGGCATTGACCAACAAAAACCTGGTCTAAAGTCAATGGCGCAGCATGTCATAGTTATTTTAACTGCAAAATGGTCAAATGCACCTATGGCATAGGCAAGCATGCACACTATGCTTGTTACACGGCATTTGACTACACACACAGGGAAGCGCAGCAGCACACGAACATGCCAAAGATTACAAATAAAAATCTTACAGTGCAAATCTGCCGTCATAACAGCAATGCGAGACAGGTACAAACGCGCCTGGCTCTTAAAGGGAATGGGAGATTAATACAACCCTTTTAGACCATGCGCCCGGCGCATGGACCATTTTATCCACTGTCAAACAAGCAAAAGTGGATTTGGACACGCCTAAAGGATCGTTGTGTCGGTGCATTTTAATAGTTGTCCTTTTGTTAACCAATCGGATTTAATGCTACACAAAGGGAGTAAAGGCCACAGATATCCAACGTAATTTTCAGGAGCACTTGATAAATATATCTGGTTTCAAAATCAATACACAAATACGACAATGAATATAAAAATAACAAAAGCAGTAACTGAGAAACATGGGATTTCGTCTTTAACTACAGAATTATTCTCTTGCGCGAGGATTGGAATGTAGCCTAATGTTCTTCTATCTTTTTGCCACCATCTGACTCAACATCAGAAGTACTTTGAAATCCATGTTTGAGAACACTAGCGACATATATCAACACCCTTTCCAAACAAGCAACATGCTAAAGAAAGATAGTAAAGGCACTAAAGGTTTCCAGAGACACCATTTGAAGCATAGTTTGCAAGTTCAAAGTTAAGGGAATGGTGGTTACACTACCTGGACAGGACAGAAAAAGGAAGCCATCATCGGCTGCAACCAGATGATAAAAATGCATTCAACTTATATAGCGCTTTTCTTCTAAGAAACTCAAAGCACTTTACACAGTGAGGGCGAAAGCCCATCTCATCCACCACCAATGTGTAGCACCCACTTGGGTGATGCACGGCAGCCATTTTGTGCCAGAATGCTCACCACACATCAGCTATCAGGTGGAGAGATGAGTAGTTATATGCCAATTAGGAAGGAGGGGGATTATTAGGTGGCCATGATTGAAGTGAGGCCTGGTTGGGAATTTGGCCATGACACCGATGTAAACACCCCTACTCTTACAATAAGTGACATGGAATTTTCAATGACCAAAAAGAGTCAGGACACCCGTTTAAAGTCCCATTCGAAAGACGGCACCCTACGCAGGGCAGATGTCCCCATTACTACCCTAGGGCATTGGGAATGATCTTTAGACCAGAGGGAAGAGTGCCCCCTACTGGCCTTCCAACACCACTTCCAGCAGCACTGGTCTCCCATCCCTATATGGGGAGGCTGCAGACCTGGAGCAGACAGATATACGGCCCAGGGAACAGTTTTACGGCCCAGTGAACAGTTTTAGGCCCCTGTTATTCCTAATGCGTCCAGTAGGGGAAGAATGATATTTTGTGTCTTTCAGCACGTTTCCAAACTAATGTATTTCTGACGTAACATTTCAGTACTGTAAATACTAAAGTTATTCTTAATATATTTTAGATGGGCTTAACAGCAAGGTTTCTGAATGGTTAAGGTTAGGGTAAGGGTTTGTGTAAGGCTTATGGTTAATGTAATGATAGAAAGTAAAAATCGCCTGTCTGTATCACGCTGCAAGTTCTGATATATAGTTAGGCTCATATTACAGCCTCCCCCTACTGGAAGCATAAAGAACAACAGGGGCTTAAAACTGTCTGGGTCGTAGATCTGCCGGCTCCAGGTCTGCAGCCTCCCCCTACTCTCCCATCCAGGGATTAACCAGGCCCGACCCTGCTTAGCTTTAGAAGCAAACCAGCAGTGTAATACAGGCCTCTATGCTGCTGGCAGATCTATGCTGCTCAGATTTCTGAGACGGCAGGTTGTGAAAAACACTTAAGTGACTGCAAAAGATCTGCATCAAGACTTGGTGGCAACAGGCACTGATATTTCAGTGAGCACATAAAGCTGCATGCCAAATGTAGGTTTCCAAGCCAGAACTCCAAGATGTTGATTTTGTTTGGCACAATGGATCAGCGGTTTATCTGAAGGAAGACAAAGAAGAATACACTGGAAAGAACACTCTGCCTACAGTCAAGCAGGGTGGTGGCTTGGTGATGATCTGGGGCTGCTTTGCATCATCTGGCACAGGAAACCTGCAGTGTGTGGAAGGCAAATGGAATCATTATCGTATCAGGAAATTCTAGGACAAAATGTTATGCCATCTGTGAGGAAGCTGAAGCTTGTCCAAAAGGACAATTATCGCAAGCATACCTCTAAGTCAACCAAGGCTTGGTTGTAGAAGAAGTCTTGGAAGATTATACAGTGGCAATCACAGTCACCTGACTTCATAAAAACCTGTCTAAATCTGTCTGTGGTATTGTGCTGTGTGATGAAACTGCACATTTTACTGTGGCCTTTTATTGTGGCCAGCCTAACGCACACCTGTGCAATAATCGTGCTGTCTAATCGGCATCTTGATATGCCACACCTGTGAGGTGGATGGGTAAATGAGAAGTCCTCACTAACACAGATTAAGAGAAATAGGCCTTTTGTGTACCTAGAAAAAGTCTTAGATCTTTGAGTTCAGCTCATAATAGATGGTGGCAAAAACAAAAGTGTTGCGTATATATATTTTTTTAGTCATCACATTTCATTTCCTCTCCAAGTGTAGATTCTGGTTCATTCTGTACATCCTGTGGGCTATCCAGTCTTCTGGGACTTGACTGCTTGACACAATTACTAAATGCCACAAAAATTGGGAGTCTAGCACCGGGAGTCTAGCGCCGAGAGTCTAGCACCAACGTTTTTAAAGAGAGTAGTTCTGTATTTGCCACATAATATCGGGGACAGTGTGCACTTATAAAGGTTTTTGTATTATTTGTACATAAAATATAAAATCTAATAAAACATTTCATTACAAATATTTAGACAATTCACACAAAAATAGAAAAAAAAGAAAAAGAATAATTTGTACTAAAACATCATTTTAAATGCTAATGTTCTCTGAGCCTTTTACCTGATGAGGCAAGCTGTAAAATAGCATGCACTTACCTATTAACAATATCTTCAACTAAGTTTGTCAATTCACATTAGCTGTGCCACTACTGCAAACGCCTTTTCTTTGTTTATTTGGCTATATTGACACATTGCTAGAAACATGTTGGAATTTGTGTACTTTTTCTTGAGTATCTATTTGTAATACAAATATAAATTGATGACTGACTTTCCTACAATTCTCTATCAAACCTAGCATATGCTTATAAAAAGGGAATTGAAAAAATTTAAGGCCAGGCACTTAGTAGGATACAAAAGTTAAAAAACTTTTATTATTTTTGAGGGCTAAAGCATTAAAACACCAACGCGTATTGGCCCACTGGCTTTCATCAGGGTGTTGTATATGTTTATTGGCTAATTTGCTGTCTAGCTGTGTGTGTTAATATCAAGTCTGACAGACCCATATTTGATCTAGATAGATGCATGTATAGTACAACTCATGCAAATTAATGAATGTATGAAACACTAATTATTAAACTATTCATGTACTGTATGTGTATATATTTTAAATGTGTATAAATGCCTAGGTAAATGATAAAATATTATTTTCCAAAAAAGCTGGCTTCACATGCCATTTTCCAATCATAAATAAGTACACTTTTTATAAATATACAGGGCACACACCATCTCACTTTTAAGACTACTGTACAAATAGAAATAGTTTAAACCTAAAAATAAAAATTCATTATTTAATATTTAATTATCAATTTAACCAAAATTGTAAATTGAATTTGTATTGATGATTGGCAAATCTTTAAATTTAGATCAATAATTAATAAAATAAAATATTTTCAAATGAAACACTATAATAAAACATATTTCCTTTTTGTAGGAAGATGTCCTTGTAGCTCATTGGTTGGTATATTGAGCTGTCAAGACCAAAGCCTATGAGATTCGTGGCAGGTCTGTGTACTGTTTGTTCATTGTGGTTGGTTGTCACTGCTTCAGGTGTCTCAGGATTGGCTGACTGTCGAGTAAATGGTAGGAGCCTCAGTGGAGCTGTGTTGATGATTCACGGTAGAGTAGGCGGGGCTTTGGTCACTATTTACAGTGGAAAGGTCTTCAGAAGTGTCCACTGTGGTTTCAATGGGGCAGGTGGGGTCCTTGGAGAAGTTGACACTTGTAAAGTTGAGAGAGTCAGAGGGGATTGTGGGTAAATTGGCGGTGGCATAGATGGTGCAGATTGCATCACCTGAGCTGAACTGTGAGGGGGGTTTCTTAATCTCCTCTTGGTGTACTTGGTGGTGCTCATTCAGTTCTGCATAGAAACCATCACCATCACTACCCTGGACAAACAGAAGAAGAATGAGAGGGAGGGGAGAACGATGAGTGAGAGAAGAATATAGATACATGCATGCACGCAAGCACACACACAAACAATCTAACACACATACTAACCTCTGACTTGATCTCAGTGTCTGTGTTTCCCATTGGTGTGACACCTGTAGAAAACAACATTTAACACACACTGTCATACATTTACACATATCACTTTTGGGCACCAAAAGTATTTTCAATTGATAGGAATCACCTTTTTTTTTGTTGTGTTCCCACATGTAGACTATGATCAATATAATCACAAGCAGCAAGACCAGTATTACCAGACTGACAAATATGCTGATGGCCACTGATGGTCCTGAAACACGGACACACAAACAGAGCCATTATAACACATTTTGTATGATACTGTACATATTACACTAGACCTACACTAGACTAGATCCTACACTACACTAGACTAGAGCTGTGTCTCAATGTGTAGGCTGCATCCTCCAAAGGCCATAGCGCAGTGGTGACAACGCAATTGTATTCAAAGAAAATAGCGGGTGTTCATAGCATGGTGGCCGAGGAATTCACATATAAATGTAAGTTTATTGTTTTTATTTTCATGCTTCAACTGTGTGAAAACAACAGGGTTAAAACTTGTCAACCAATTGAACCTGCCTCTCACTTTGCTTCTTCCCGCAGCTGTTTTCTGCTAGCAAAACTAACGATGATGTCATAAATTTGGTATTCTGATACAACCTTCAAAATAAAAGTCTGAATGTCAACATATATAATAATTCCTCCAGTAACATAAAAAAAAATGAAAGTTAGCAATTCAGGCTCCATAGTTACTTGACATTTCACAAATGTCATGTAGGATTTCAGCTCTCCTCTCGCACCATATGGTAGGCGGTAACTGGGAACACCTGGTGGCTTAATCTGTTATCCAATGACTGCTACATTCGCAGCCTCCGAAGGCCATGTAGGCTGCATCCTTCGAAGTCCGCAGCCTTCGAAGGATGCAGCCTTCACATTGAGACACAGCTTAGATGTACTTCTCATTAGCGACATCAGGACAGACACTGGACTTCTCCTCCTGGCCCCCCCGAGTTATCAAGATGGGCAACAACCCCTCAGTAACAATGACCCTGAACACAAGAGTGCTCTTCTGTAAAGTGCAAATAACTATCGAAGAGCCCAGCGGTCTCAAATTTAATTATGTTATTGTTAATTGGTTAATTGCCTACCAGATCTGATGCCCATGGTTGAAGGTAAGGTAGATGATGCTGAAGTAGATGCTGAAGGTAAGGTAGATGATGCTAAAGTAGATGCTCCTGATGCTGCAATTGCCAAATAACATTTTTAATGTAATTTGTAATCCACATGCCCACAGATATAGTAAAACCTGAACAATATGTCGACACAACCTTTTGGCATGTTCAAAACATTTATTTGGGAATAGTGTTAGATGCTGGGCATGAACAGCTGTCTGCAACTACAGTAGATAATTGATGCCAGAGCCGTATATAGAAAGAGTTTCATGGGCAAAATCATGGGCGCCATATTGGATACCATCGTCAGATGACTCTACAGTGTAACCCTATCCGGCGAATAAGTGATCTTGAAATAAATCGCTTATTTTCACTATAAACAGGGACATACATGTTATTATCAACGTTTGTCAATATGTAAAAGGCCCTTACAGAAATATTCTAGTGTATATTTACTTTCTATATCATAAATGGGTTCTCTAAAAATGCTAATTGTAGTGAGTGAACACATCAGCTAATAAGTCTCTGAGCAGTGTTTACCTTTTTCTCTTTAGTCCTGACCAGGGGTGGAGTGGGACACATTTTCAGCCCGGGAGTTTCATGGTGCACCAGCCCATTTTTTTTATGGGGGTAAATTGTGACTGCAAATAGTCTACCCACTTTCAATGTGTAATTCCCTACTGTACATGTTTCATTCATTTATTTAGAGAGAGACAACTGAGGAACACTTATTGAACTGTATACAAAATGACACAACACTTACAAGCCAATCCTAAGTCAGCAATAAATTCCTGAGCATTGCATTGGCATTTTGCTTAACAAATAGTTTTACATAGGTAAAGGATAGCTAGTGCCTTACATTAAATATGATGTTATAATAATGATCAAGTAGCCTAATAATTGATTGAAATGTTAATAGAGACCTTTTACCAAAGTACAGATTTCTGAGGAGATTTTACTTTTAATCCAGTAGGCTATACTATATCATGTGTCATGTATTACAGTATGTCAATAGCTTCTGCCTAGCTCAGCCCTTTCAGAAAGGTCACTTATTGAAGATGAACAAATATGCATGACTGAAAAACATGTTTTTTAATATAATATACCCTAACCACTCTCCTCTTTTGGTCTTCCAGTATTGCAGTCTGTCTCAGCATAATTTTGTTTTGTATCCCTGTTTTTCTCATTATTCTCTGTAAAGCAAAGTTTATAATTATAATTATATGGGTATGAGTGAGGGCTTACCATGTGTTTGTGTTGCACTGCACTTCTTTCATTCTCTTATTAAATAAATAAAATGAGCTACTATGAGTTTTACTGTATATTTCAGCTACACTTTTAGCTAGTTAATACACTTACTTTGCAGTACAGTACATAACCAGAGCTATTGCATGCTGGCTAGCCATCTACTGACAATGTACACCTAGATACTGTAGCTAGACACCTGACTTAAATATCAGCAACTATTTTCCTTACCGTTTTGAAACATAGTTCCAAGAGTCTGCTTTGTTTTGGACAGCAGACACAGGAGTTAGCTAATATAGTAGCAAATATGGACGTTATTAAGAAGTTATTTGTCTATCACCTCATCTACTGCGTCTCTACTGTCGCGCGCACTCAGAAGAACAGGCTTCTGCATGCCTGTTGGAGGTAAATTAATCACGCGCTGGGATAACATATTTAGTGATTCTACGTTGGCAAAAAAGTTGCTGCAATTACAATTTAGAAACACATTTCGCTTTTCTTTTTTGGCTTTCCATCATTAGACTTACTTATACACTGGGTCCTATCTTACACCCAGCGCAATTGACTTTTACCCGAAAACAATTCCGCCACTGACCAGGAAAAACCTAGTGAAATGTCAGTGGCGTGTTATTCATATGCTATTTTAAGGGCGCATATTTAACCATAATGTAGCATGTGCACAACGCGCATACACTTTGCTCCACTCATATACACAAATGCAGCAGTTCTTTATTATTGCAATACATAATTAGAAGGAAAAATATTACCACACGATTGAAGTCATTGTGGTGTCCGAAAATGTGAAAAAATAGGTATACATCTAGTGTACGGGTTTACTCAAATTATTCAGAATGAATTATTTGCACTGATATACATCAACCTCAAGGGAACCCATTCAATCAACATACAAGTCATTTGCAATGCTAATAGTAAAATCACCCATGTCTTTGCGAATTATTCACATCTTTATAACAAATTTGCCATGAGGATTCCCCCCTTGGATGGGTGGCTGTGAATGGGACATGGCTATCCGTTAAAGACGTGGTAAATGATGACACATTTTATGATGCCAGCGAGTGCGCGAAATGCTGTTTAATCAAAACACAGACTAACATGCAGACAAACATTTGGCACACTGAAAATGTGCGTCATGTGTTTGGATAGAACAGGTACACTACTCAAGTCGCAGCATTCTTTGTGGCTTACAAGTTGTGTTTTACGCAACATTTCCATGAATCATGGATGTGTTGATGACGTTAATTATGAAATATTAGAGGACTTCAGGAGACTTCATGTTGAAATGCATGTGCCGTTGCAACTTAACCCAAATGCCAAGAAATACAGAACGGGAGTGGAAAGCTTATTTGACAGAAGAGTAATCTCGGTCAGTGGCGGCGACAGGCCGGGGCTAGGTGGGGCTAAAGCACCCCCAAGAATAAGCCTAGCACCCCCTTAGCACCCCCTAGAAATGATTCCATATTTTCATATAAAAACATACATCGATATTTTCCCTGGATAATGTACATTCGCTTTTCTAAACGGCAAAGTCCAAGTAAGCAAAGTTTGCATAGTCGTTATCGTTAACTAACCATCCCTGCCATCCCCGCATGCAACTGGACGTAATGAAACTGATGCGTGGTCACTAAAACTCACAGTAGGCTATACTCACTGTTTGAGGATCTATTCCGTAACACACAATATGTCGACATGCTACATTCTCCTAATATCCAGATAGCAAAAAGAGAGACATAGGCACATTTTTACAATAATAAATATATTTTCCTATAAATAAACTTTATTGCATTCCTGGCATATAAATTAAATGCCAAATTGTCTTTGTGGAATGGACGATTGCGAGTAGGAGTCATTCGGAGAACAGACAGGAGTGCTGACCTGTCCAACTTTTACAGGTGAAGGGGAAAAATCTAAAATATATCTATCTATCTCATTTGTCTTTTTTTACCAAAATCGCACGAATTAGGTCTAATTATTTTTTAGTCTCTCGCTCATCAGGCAGCTCGCTCACTCAGGGAGAGCAGTAGCGCGCGAATATATGGAATTGTCTTACTATGCATGAGAAACGTTTGTGAAATAACGAGTATTTGCGTGAAAAACAAATGGCCTTTCAGATTGAAAACTCATAAATAGAGAAGTTTGATTGCTTTTTGTCCATACAAATTTGTATAACAAAAGTCAGCTGCATGGTTTCCAAACGTTTCTCTGCCAACAAGGAGGAAATGCCAGATCGCGCTTTTTCATGATCTGTCTGATCTGCACTGTCGAGGTGGCGTTCAAATTGTCGAAATAATAATGCAGACTTCTTTTTCCAACTTCACAATTTACTCTATGATTTAATTCTCAATCAGCGGAGGATGTCAGATTTAGAATATGCCATGAGTTTGAGTTTGTGAAATGTGAAATGTTAGGTTTTCTCCTATTGAACAGACACTTGTGTCATTGAGTTGTAAGAAAGTTGTGCAGGTCGCCTGAGCGCGCATGAGTGCAATTCATGTCAGCACCTCCATGCATTGAGCTAGCTCCCCCTTAGCACCTCCAGTGAAAAATGTCTGGCGCCGCCGCTGATCTTGGTCTAATGTTAGACTACATTGCAAAAATATTACCATGCATTCATAACCTCGTGATTAAGTGAGAGTGAGTCCAAAACATTGGAAAGTAGGCTATGTCTTGTGACATTTCTTTATTTACATTTTGTAAAAATAAAAATCAATAGAAAATCGCCGTTATAATAGCAATCCGCCATGGAACAAGCGCGCCTGCTCTTAAAGGGAATGTGAGATGATGATCTGATTGGTTTATTGCACGTTACGCCCAAACCACACCTATGACTAATGAAGTTACTTTAGACCTACCCATTTTAGATATGCGTCGGGCCCAAGAATCATTTATCCCGCCGGTAAAATAGCAACAGCGCCCGGGACCCTCCCACAATGAAACTTGCGTTTCGCGTTTGATACTTGCGTTTCAGATCGTTAAAATAGGGCCCTATAACTGCTTTTCCTTGAGGTGAGATCTTTTCTATTGTTTTCTACTGTATCCTTCAGGTTGTTGCTTTTAAATAGTTGTTGTGTGAACATTTAAAATAAAAAATGAATAACTATGGAAGAACTGTGGAGTTGCTTTTTCCAAGGGGGGGGGGGGGCGGGGGAGGGCACTCTCGCCTTGGGCACCAAATAACCTAGAGCCGGCCCTGAAGACATGGTTAATGATGACACAATTTATGATGCCAGCAAGTGTGTAAAGTGCAGTTAAATCAAAAACACACATTGAACGAACATTTGGCACACTGAAAATGCGCGTCAGGTGTTTGGATAGAACAGGTACACTACTGAAGTCGCAGCCTACTTTGTGGCTTGTTGTGTTTTACGCAACATTTCCATGAATCATGGATGTGTTGATGACATTAATTAGGAAATATCAGAGGACTTCAGGAGACGTGATGTTGAAATGCATGTGCCGTTGGCACTTAACTTAAATGCACAGAAATGCAGAACGGGAGAGGAAAGCTATTTGACAGAAGAGTAATCTCGGTCTAATGTTAGACTACATTGAAAAAATATTACCGTGCATTCATTACCTCGTGATTCAGTGAGACTGAGTCCAAAACATCGGAAAGTAGGGTATGTCTTGTGACATTTCTTTATTTACATTTTGTAAAAAGAAATCAATAGCAAATCTCCGTTATAATAGCAATCCGCAATGGAACAAGCGTGCCTCCTCTTAAAGGGAATGTGAGATGACGCTCTGATTGGTTTATTGCACGTTACGCCCAAACCATACCTATGAATAATGAAGCTGCTTCCGACCTAATCATTTTAGATGTGCGTCCAGCGCAAGAGTCATTTATCCCGCCGGTAAAATAGCAACAGGGCCCGGGACCCTCCCACAATGTAACTTGCGTTTCGCGTTTGATACTTGCGTTTCAGGGCCCGCCACAGGCGTAAATTTAGGGTGGGACGGTAGGGACCCACCAATGTTTAGGAAACATGTAATTGTCCCCACCAATAATTGCGATTCTAAACATCTTTTTTTCATTCTGTTAACTATAGTCTGCTTGCTAGCTATCGGACATTCATTTGTCTTGTAGTTGCGGTCGAAGCTGTGCTAGCTAGTACCTGAAAACTTGTAAAAAGGATTTGGTAAAATCATCATACCAAACTGTTTATTTCAATGTTTTTTAGATGTTAACAGAATGGCTCCAAAAACGAATTACTGATATAAGGTCCTTCACAAAAAGACAATGTGTAAGTAGTATAAATGTCTAGATTTACATTGTTAGTTTCAACTAGTTTACATAGTTATTAATGATTGGAACTTATTGTACTGTATACCTGTCATTTATCAGACAAATGAGGTTCCAGTTGATCCAAGCAGCAGTAAAGAGACAGAAAGAGAAACATGGTCACAGGTGAGGTCTTAAATAGTCTAGTAGTGATTATGACAGTAAGTGTTGAAATTGATTATGATATTGTTTTTGAGGCACAGTGTGTTCATACTAGGCTAAACTAATGCCATGAAGAAATATTCAGAAGAAGAATTGTGTAATTGTGTACAGTGGGTGAAATAAGTATGGAACATTTTTTCTCAGTAAATATATTTTCAAAAGCGCTGTTGACATGCAATTTTCACCAGATGTTGGTAACAACCCAAGTAATCCATACATACAAAGAACCCCAAAAAAATAAGTTCAGAAATTAAGTTGTGTTATAATGTGAAATGACACAGGGAAAAAGTATTGAACTCATGAAGAAAGGGAGGTGCAAAAAGGCATGGAAAGCCAAGACAACAGCTGAAAACCATCAGTAATTAAAGAGAAATCCAGCCCCCTGTCAGTAGAAATTAATATCAGCTGGTTTAGTCCCAACTGATGACCTACAAAAAGGTCTCAATGCCAAGGTGTCACAGAAAACGCATCTCATGATGGGTAAAAGCAAAGAGCTGTCTCAAGACCTTCGCAACCTAATTGTTGCAAAACATAGTTATGGCATTGGTTATAGGCACATGTCTAAGCTTCTGAATGTTCCAGTGAGCACTGTTGGAGCAATAATACAGAAGTTGAAAGATAATCATTTCACCATAAATTTGCCTCGACCAGGTGCTCCTCGCAACATTTCTGACAGAGGAGTGAAAAGAATAATCAGAAGAGTTGTGTAACTTTCTGAAAAGTAGGTTTAAAGCACACAAGATACTTTGTGCCTGCAGACTTAAAGAAACCAATACTCAATTTAGCTAGCTAATATTAGATTAAGAACTAAGTTTAGTTAACCACTGGACTTACGTAATGTTACAGAACTCTGAATATATTTTGAAACTTCTGACCTACTGTATGAAATGCAGTATCTTGTGTGTGTGTGTGTGTGTGTGTGTGTGTGTGTGTGTGTGTGTGTGTGTGTGTGTGTGTTTGCAAAAACGCTCTCTGCTCATGCTTTTAGCAACAGGCAGGTGCATCGATAGCAAATAGAATGGTAAAACTGTGTCCCCACCAATGTTCAAACCAAACCTACGCCCTTGGGGCCCGTATTTATCAAGCTTCTTAGAATTACTCTTAAGAACACTGCTAAGACTTGACTGAAGAGTAACAAAATTCTTGGCTTAAAGCTGCGCTTAAAAGTTAGTTATCAAACATCTCAGTCCTACTTTTAGTGAAGTGTAGGACTAAATCTTAAGTGTCAGTCTTAGAGCTGATTCACGGCACTTTGCTGTGCCGCAAACAGGATTTTGGATGACGACATAGGCAAGATCCAATCACTGAATAGATGTACTTGTTTAAGAACATTCTCAGATAAATTCATATTCAATGGTGACATTCATAAGAGGAGTTGACATTCAACAAACATTTGACAATAAACAATTTTCAAGAGAATCCATTATGATATACACATTGTATATTAAAGATCAAAAAAGATTTCCAACACGTTTTCCGCTATTTCTCAATTAAATATTTCAAACGAGTGTGCTGTTAACTGACCTGCCTATATATAGCCTAGAGTTAATGATGTAATCATAGCCATCATGGATTCCAAAAGATAACCAAACTAGAAAGAATAAAGAAACACTGCTTGCTGTAGTTTAATTTCTGAGTGGAGAATATGGAATCTGCGATTCAACTGGCCAATCCCTCTCCACCACACTTCGTGTGATACGATGTGCCCTGTGAAGGGATATATTATATATTGCCTATATTATGATCCAGTGTTCTATTAATAAATTATGAAACAATTGTGAATAAATAGCTTACAAAAAGGCTACCTGTTGTAGTTCATTTGGGCTTATGTCAGTTGCATATGGAACGGGGTGAGCAGACACGAACGGTATCCTCTGTCGGCAGAAAGTGCCTTTCAAACAGTTGCTTCGGGCCACTTTCATTCAATATCGCGCGTCATGGGTAGACCCAGGCCATTTGGGTACCACATCCAAAATGTTGTAGTCTGCATCAAACTCAACTTGTGCGTTGATGCGGTGGTACCTCTTCTTTTCATATAAACATTCTCGTTGACGCTGGGAGCAATGACCTTTATATAAGTGCCATCCATTGCCCCTACTACTTTTGGGAAGCCGGCTATTTGCATGAATTGTGTTTGCTTCTGTTGGATTATGCGGGGTGTTGTTGGGAAGTCAGTGAAACGCGTGACGATGTGTTGAGCTGTAAGTGCAATAATTGTTTCCATTACAATTCGGCTTATTGATGGTTGTGATGGGCCAAATCATCAGCATTGCATTGCAAACAATAATCACCACCTTCAATTAATCTGAAAATGAATTGCTGCATAAATGTCACTGGTGAAAATGACGTTCCTCACTCTGCTCTGTCCAAACAATACCGTTTTTAATTAATTAAGCGGCGTCAAACAATTAAAAAAAACATTCTTCCTCTCCTAAAAGATTTGCGCACACGTCTCTGTCTACGCCATCACAAGCCCCTACTGGCAACTCTTAACCACTTGAGAGACCTCTCGAGCGGTCTTAAATAGCTGGGAGAGTAAGAGTGATTCTTAGCTTTGAGAAATTTGATAACTTGCTTTTACACTTAAGTTTGAGAGTAGGAGTAAATTTTGTCAATTCTTAGCACTTAAGACTAAAATGGCACTTTGAGAAGCTTGATAAATACGGGCCCTGATCGTTAAAATAGGGCCCATTGTGTCAAATGTTCAGCACTGTAAATAGTCCAAATTAAAAGTACAAGACTGGGTTCATCCGTTTTGGGAAGTTTTTAATTTAAACATTTATGACCAGGTAAAGGCAAGCATAAATAACCATGCCCATAAGGAATACATTTGACTATTTGTTAAACGTAGCAAAGAGGAGATCTTCAGAGCACCTAACCTGTAAGAAAAGGCAGACTAATACTGAGGTGTTTTCATACCAGTTATTATGGGATGAATTTGTATGAAATGTGAAATCCAAATTATAAAGGTAAAACACAAATAAATCCATATGTTTATTGTACAACTAAGCAGTGTTATCATCATACCTTAATATTAGGCAGGCTGTAATGAGGCAACTACTGGAGCCAGTAAACAAAACAACATACTTGGTTACCAAGCTGACAGCTTTGAAGAGTGTTTGTTGAGTCCTGGTTAGACTATGTGTGTGTTTGTTTGCCTTTGTGTATGTGTGTGTGCGTGTGTCTGTGTGTGTTGTAGTAGAGAGAATGGGAGAAGGAAGTTTGTGTGAAGTGAACCTGGTCACCAGAGATCCAAATCTTCTCAGCTGTTTCTATACTGTCATATGCTGCACTGTCTCGTCATCTAGCGGATTATGTTTGGCTCAATATTTTGTAGGTCACTTTGTATATCATATCAAGGTAATAAAATGTGTAATCAAGCGATGACTGATTAACAGTAATGTATTGTAAATGCTAAATGCCCTAATACGTGTTGATACTACAATAATGCAAAATACAGGCTCCTAACCTTGCAGTTTTGCACATATCATGTAAGCAGTGGCGGTTCTACATTGAATCACACCCCGGGCGACACACCCTTCAAGCGCCCCCCCCCTGACAGAGGGTCATCCTCAGCAGTGGGGCTAGTCAGACAGTATATTAGCACATTACTCAAAACACATTGCAGGGGGAACATAACACATAGGCTACGGCTGGGCGATATGTCGAGTTTTGTCTGTATATTCGAGTTTGCTTTTGAGCAGGATATGACCTTCACGTTTAAAATAAGCAGTTAATTTGCAATCACCAGTAGCCTAGGTTAGCAGTGGTTCTCAACCTGCAATTTTGGACAACTGAACTTGGGCCCACAAGCCTGTCTATATAACTATATATATAATTATTTCATATTGTTTTTTATTCAAGTGACCCACTGTTAGCCACTGTCATGGCAACATACCAAATAGAGAGAGGCAGCTTGCTCCCTCGGCGCGACGTGGACGTCCAGTAGAGTCATGTGGATGCCGTCGCTAGAGGGAGCTTCGGAGTGGATGTACAGCACGATGGATCCTTGGGCGCCCTGGACGTCCAGTGTAGAGGACGTGGACGTCCAGTGTAGAGGACGTGGACGTCCAGTGTAGAAGACGTGGACGTCCAGTAGAGTAAGTTGGATGCCGTCATTAGAGGGATTAGTGGATGTACAGCACGATGGATCCTTGAGCATACTGTCTGTCTAGCGGTATGCTGATGCTGTTTAGCAGGATGGAAATT
>JACXGM010004439.1:21085-38246 GCA_016801145.1 Umbra pygmaea | reverse complement strand
GGAACAATAAAACGATGACATCACCTACACAGACACTTAATTGGAATCACAGAAAAACACGTAATGCAATGAATGGGCACAGGAGGGAGACAAAACATCACACATGGGGAAGCAACAAAGGGAACATTTGAAACAGAACATAGAAACATAACCACCGTGCATAACACTGAACTCTAACCAAAAAGGAAGTCCAATAACAGGAAGTCCAGTGACAACGTCCTATAATTCGTCCTATTATTCATCAGATGGAAATCCACCGCAAAGTTTTATAAATGAGGCCCCAGGTCTTTGGTTTCTCCTTTAAGTATCATGGCCATGTTTGATTTTTTTCCTCTCCTCATTTTTCCCACTCTTTTGTGTCACATGTTAAAGTTATTCAATCCATTTTGTTTGTTTCCATCACAACTGTACTTCCTTTGTTATTAGTCCCCTATTTAGTTCTAGTCTTGGTTAGTTTGGGTTACTGGTCATTTGGTTGTTTTCTGGTGAAGTTGAAACTACAAGTCGAGTTGTTCCTATTTGCATTTCCTGGATATATATGTTTTCAAGACATGAGTATCTTCTGCACAATGTTCTTCTAGTTTCTCTAAGTTTAAGGGTTCCCAGTATTTCATGTGTTTGTTTGTTTATTTTTAGTAGTCTCTGGAGTTATAGTTACCTTTCATAAAATTATTAGATTGCAAAAGCCATGCCTTCTGCCCTTCATCCTACTCTCAACAATGCACCCCATAATGGTTTATCTAGCAAATTTCAAGCAGTCTTTCGAGGAAATGAGCGTCATACTTTTGTGACATTTAGTGGTGACGGAAGAAGTTACACAGGGAACTAGAGGTCAAAAACGTTTTGGCACATGCCTCACCTTGCATGGCATGCATAACCACTAAGTGTAACTGGTGGTTAGAACAATGGATATATGGAATATATCTAGCAAGCTTCTCTTGAAGCAGTGCTTGCACACCAACTCATTCTCCACTCATCACTGGTGCACCATCATAACTTTGGCTAACTATGTTGTCAGCACTGTAGCGATCATCAGAAAGATGTCTCAGCATTTTTATGGACATGTACTCATCAAGTGGATGCAAGTCAAGCAAGCTAAATAATCAGATGCTCCTCTGGTACAGAAGTGCACACAAACTGAAATATTACAGACAAATTCTCAACATTACACCTGTCCCTAGTTCCATCACTTTTAATGCAAAATCCTGGAGGGTCAGCGTTTACATATCTATGCCCATGTGTGCCAGTGTTTGAATTATCTTATCTTGAATATCCTTGGAGTTGTACCTGGATTTTTAGGTATGCCCTTTTCTAAGGTCTATTCAAACAATAAAATAAAAGATCCGCAGCAATGTCATCATTAGCATCCGCAGTGATCACACTTCAGGGTTTCTGTTGTTCCACGAAGCCCTAACTCATTCACACACAGAAACTGAACTACACCACCAATGGTGTTGACATAGTATCTGTTCTATTCAAGCTGGGTTTTACAAAACTGCATCCAGAAGAGTGTTTTGGAACTGTGGGCTGTTGTCAGGGTTGGTATCTTCACCATAAAGAGTGTACTCTGGTCATTCACTACAGTGGTCTTCCTCAGTCCGGGGAGACTTTTGAAATAATTGAGTTTACCAGTTGTTTTTTCATGTTAATGATGAACCAAACAGTTGACTTGGGCATGCCCAGGTTGACTGCTTATAATTTCTCAGCCTTATAGCTGCCAGCTTAATTTACACTGAAGATGGCTGCAGTACAGGGTTGGCAGAGCATCACCAGGGAAGATACCCAGCGTCTGGTGATGTCAATGTCATTTCTGAACAGTTCATACAATATGTGTGAATGTACCCTCAAGTTAAAGATGAGAGTCTGCACTTCACCTCATTGTCATTGTATCCTTTCAAACTCAAAGTACAGAACCAAAATAACAAACAATGGTCACTGCCCAATGAATTATGGTGCTCACTGTACGTATATATAGACATAGTTACTAGTGATAATTTAACTGCAACTTCTGCACATTATCATTTAGTAACCATTTTCATTAATACATACAATATTATATAATACTGTATTGGTGTTACTCGGTATACCCATAATTACAGTATATGCGTATTGTTTACATGTACAGACTTGTTTATAGGCATCATATTACCCCTAGCCTTATTGTACTATGTCTTATAAAAATATTTACCCTTTACATTTTTTATTATTGCAACTGCATTCCTGAGACATGGCACAAGATTTACATGCAATTACGTCTTTGTCTCCTGTACCAATGATAAACAAAACGTGAAATGTGTAATGTAGAGAATGGGACTTGTAGAATTGTGCAGTGTAATGTATAGAACACATGTGATAATAATAATTCTACAGATTTGTCCATTTGTTCTTTCGAAAGCTCCTCAGTGCTCTTGCATTCTTTATGCTGCTCAACATCAAACGTTGAGTGGGTTTTAGGGAGAAATTGAGACACGTGAAGGTAAATGTAGAAAGCAACCGGTGTCTAATATGACAAAACACACTGGTGAATAAAAAACCACACATGTGATACAGTCAGGTGATTAAAAGTCTGGGAAAAGAGAACCTGACACAAAACACGTCAAAGACAGGCAGGTACTTCTCCTCAGGCACTCTAGGAGGAGATGACCATGACAACCAAAAACAGGAAACCTACATAAACTGCTGAATTAATCCTGAAATCATGTGATTCACTATAATTTACCACAGGTGGTGTCCAATTATCTTGGGGTGTTGAAGGGTTTGAGAATTACACATGATATTCATCTTAAAAGATTGGTGTGTAGGTAAGTGGAAATAAACACTTATTTAAATGCATGAAACTCTCATACATTGATGAAAGAAGTGATGTAGGCTTTCTATAGGGACTGCATGTATTACATTTTAGTTCATTTCCGATGAAAAACCCAGTGGTCTCAACATGCATGAGCTGCCTTGGTCAGTTTTGCTTACTGGGACTACAGTTTGGTGAAAAAGACTGTACACCCTACTGAAGTCAAAATGCTGTATGCTTCCTGTGTGAGATGCAAAGACCACTCTTGGCTGAGTAATTGCTCATTAGCATCTGATGAAGATGGCGAGAAGAATTTGGCTCTGCATCCAGACAACCATTGTGAGGTCTGCAAGCAAGGCACAGGGCTACAGAACACACACAGACAGGCCTTTTGGAACGATAGCAGACAGACCTTAGTACTGCCAGAGCCAGACAGGGATTTAGTCATGCCAGTACCCATGAGAAATGCTAAACAACAAGCAAACAAAGATTTCGGGATAAACCATTGTTTTTTTCCCCACCAAATATGTTAAACGTATATGGATAATTAGTTTAATATATTCTAGCCTGGGCTGCTTGAGTGAAAATAAAAAAATCTACATTTTCATTGTTGTTTTTTTAAGCCATTATCAATGTGCACTGTTACTAAAAAGCCCTTTTGCATTATAAGTCACTCCTATTCTAAATATAAACTGATGGGTGACATGTTTTAGCATGCACGTTTGTTCTCGCACCCATAGCTATATTTGCACTGACAGGGTTGGCAATGATCATTGCTTGATAGTGTGGCCTTGAGGGACAGCCTCTGTCAAAGATGACATCGAATTTTGTAAATAGGGTCTGACAATAGCTTTTTCAATTAGTTGCTTTCAATGTCTGAAACTGCTAACGTTGTACAGCAGGTGCTGTTCTGTAAACATCAAACAATTGAAAAGTATGTTAGTACATGACCGATACAACAAGGATGTGCTCAGCTTACTACTTTGACGCATTCAGTACATGCACGAAAAATCACAAGAGGCTTTCATGTTACTGTAAGACCTTTAAAAAAGTATGTTAATTTCTTTTGCTTTGGGCTATTCCATCTACACACCTACTGGAATGATAGAAGGTAGTATTTCTTTGTGTTTCATAGCTGTGAGAATTGTTTTTGCTAGTATACACATGCTGGTGAGGAACATATTTGCCCAGTAGCACAGCTAAGACCAGTAGCTTTTTCGATTAATTTTGTATAGATTGGCTTTGAATGCTTTTCTATGCCAAGCTGCCTGTTGGTGATTAACATTCATCTGTTATCAGCTTTGGCCAAAGAGCGCTACATCAAAACGTTGGGGGGGCAGAAAGGGGGGATGGTTGGTTTACGTCAATTCTTTTATTCTAGATAAAGCCCTCCAAGTGAGGTGACATGTCTATGAGTATAAAGAAATACTTCCACTTTGTGAGATTTTTATTTTAGAATAATAAAATAAAAAATTAAATTAATTTATTATTTTGCTACCTGGCCACAGAAACAAATTACATGGGATGACATTCACTCAGTGGAGAAACTAAGCCATGTGAAAGCTCTGGTTGCATGCTACAATGCATTAGCTTTGTTTCTGTTTTCACTACCTGCATGTGCCTTAGTGGAGAACGTTCATTTACCAAACATAGATGCTTCCATGATTTCTTTCCTGACTCTATAATGAACCAGACATGTTGAGAAATAGTTGGTCCCAGGATGTTATACTTCCTCTGGGAATATAGCTCATCAGTATTAGGATGATAAATACCCCTTCCTGAGTATCTTAGGAGGTCAAAAGTTACACAGGAGAAAGACTGAGAATGTAGATACAGGTTTATTGCCTTCTGAGGCACACAATCTAACCGCTGTGCCACCATACACCAATCCACAGAGACAAGCTGGTAGCTGTTTCTGTACCTAGAGTATATGCATACAATGCTAATGTGTGGAGGGAAGCTTGCCAAGCAGATTGTCTTGCATGTAAGTAGAGGTGCTTCTGCAGAGCCTGCAGTATGTTGATTTGATAAGTTGAGACCCCTGACTAAGCCCTACCTTCGAACCCATTTTCTGCTTGGGCGAAAGGGCAAGCCCACAAAGCCCGGGCTGCACACAAGAAGATAAGCAGTCCTACTACCCTTTTTGCCTTGATCGCATCTGTTGAGTGTGGATTGACCAATCGTAATGCATCACACAGATGTGGTAGATGTTTCCTTAAGATGAGGCCCACTTAATGCACCTATCAAAGAAGGAAGATATTTTATACCAGGCTAATCTCTAAGGTATCTGAAAAAGTTATTTCAAAGTCAAAGCGAATGTTCCTTCTATGTACAGATCCTCACTGGTATCAATTCCAATCTCTCTCTATCCCTCAAAGGTATTAACAAGGTTAGAGAAGGCAAAGCAGAATGTTCTCAGTATTCGGAGCAACAATGCTATCCCTCTAAAGTCAAAACAACCCTTTATTTCTTTCCAGATACAAACAGTGCTGTTTATGGTGACTGTCATCAGACTGGTTGTCACACTCAAATGTAAGGTTTAACAGTCCCATAACTATCGGGCTTTCTGTATTCTGGGTGTTTTATAATCCCAAATCAATATATTGATAATTTAGTCAAGTTTCTTACTATGATTTAGCATTAAAATTGCAATATTCTGGAAAAGCAATTGCTGTAGTAAAAACCTTTGAATGGCATTACCTCGACCCACACACAGGAGAAATTACAATAATTCTCCAAAACGATTTGTTATGTTTGAGTTTGTCCATCAAAGGGTGAGGTTTGCTTTAAATAGAAGATAATATTGTTTTGTAACAATATTTTTTGTTCAGTTTTCGGTCACAGTCCACAGAAATTTGTATTTCTAATAGTTAATAACACAACAATTGAGAATTATCTTCAGGGAACAGCTTGTTGAAAATCTGTTGTTGGCGAACACCTGTGATAACCCAGCACACAAAACAATTATGTTTATTGCAAAAACACTTTGATTAATTGTTATTATTTGTTATGTTTCATAGACATGCATAAACTGAGGTCTGCATGGTGTAGTGGGCTAAGTCGCTATATTGCCGGACAGTCTACAATACTTCATAATAGTCAGTGGTTTGGTTCTAGCCGGGGACAAAACATTGTTCGCCTGGCAACACTATATTAAGCTCTGATATTAAACTCTGATTTGTCTTTTTAAAATAATAGCGCTCATAATTCTTTACAATATTTATTGTTAATTCATTGCATAGATAGTTAGTGAGTCCATGTTCATGTGTTGCTAAAATGTGTCCATTGTTTGATAAAACACACTAGTGAAAGTTTTTCAAATGCAAACATGCTTTCACATGAGACACTGACAATATATTCAATCAAATTCTGTGTGCAATGAATTTGTTACTGTTTTTAATTAAAAATTATTGAAAACATGTTAAATGTTGTTTTCTTTTGCAATCACATACTTTTACTGTTTCTTTTTTATAACCTAAGGAGAACGTTCTGGGAATGTTCCCTGTAGGTTATTTTTAGGTTCTATTGTTCGAGTAGGTCCCCAGAAAGTTCCCCTAACCTTAAGGGAACGTTCTATTTACGTTAAGAAAACATTCCCGGGTCACCAATAGGGAACCCTAAGGGAACGTTCTGGGAACAAAAAACTAACATTCCCAGAACATTCCCAGAACATAAAATTGTTAGCTGGGAAACAAGCGCTATTATTCTGAAATGACAAATCAGATTTATACTCTGCTACGTCCAGTGGCGGCGCCAGAGTATTTTTTTTGGCACAACTATGGTGGGGCTAATCCACACAGTGGTTGGGCTCAAATCAACGTCTGAATTTCAATGTGAATACATGCACAATAGAATAGAGCATAACATCATTCCCAGTAGCTAGAAATACCACGTCAGACTGACTCCTTTTTTCACACGCAAATTACATCTAGAGCAACAGACGTGGAAAGTCACTACTACTGAGTTTAGGCAATAGTCTATTTGCGCTATTTCAACTTGTTAATTTTCTCTGGCAAACCTGTCGACTACACACCCAATAGGGATGGGCAGATCGATCCAAAAAATATAAGCTATATATTTAGTTTTTTAAGATTGATTCTAATTTGGATGAAAATACACCACTGGAAACACTTCCGTTTTTGTTGTGGGCTATTTGCATGTGTTGTCTTTTCTTAATTTTTTTGCATGTGTTGTGGTTTATTTGCGTGCATTTTCTTATTGTTGCGTGTTGTGGTCAACTACTAGCTGTGCGCCGTAGAGGATGGTCACATGAACAATGGCTCTGCTCACTCTATGCAGGTTTTGGCTTATTACAGTTTTTTTAGTTTTTATTTCTGCACGTTCTGCACTGTCGCTCATACAGTTTGATCGACTAGCACTTTTGGATATACGTAATTCACTGGATACAGACTTTTTTTCCACTTACCGGAGCGATTGCTGCAACTTCAATATCCCGCCGTCGACTTGTTTACTCATACGCAGGCGACGAAGGAGAAAGAAGCGAGGAAAACGAGTGGGTATTCTATGCAGATCACGGACGAGATACTGCAATCCACCGTTACCGAGCATTTTACTTGCAAATGTTCAATTCCTTGACAGTAAAATGGACGAACTTCATGCTCGGATTATCTTCCAGCGGGACATTGCCAACTGCTGCGTGCTAGCATTCACAGAGACGTGGCTGGATTCCACCATCCCGGACACGGCTATTACGCCAGCTGGATTCTCCATCATCTGGCAGGACAGATCCTCGGAATCAGGTAAACAAAGAGGCGGAGAAGTTTGCATTATGATTAATTCTCGTTGGGGTTCGGATGCCGCAGTTATTTCAACACACTGCTCACCGGACCTGGAGCTACTAACTGTAAACATACGTCCCTTCTATCTTCCCCTGGAGTTTACTTCCGCTATAATTACAGCAGTCTACATACCTCCGCAGGCGGATAAGGCGCGCGCGCTTGAGGGACTATATGGAATAATAAGTGGCCGAGAGGACGCTCATCCTGAGTCTGTTTTTATTGTTGTTGGAGACTTTAATAGGACAAACATGAAAAAAATACTGCCCAAATTTCATCAGCATATTTCTTTTCACACTCGGGGCGATCAGACCCTAGACCACTGTTATTCAACGATCCGTAACAGCTTCAAACCCATCCCCCGCCCTGCCTTTGGAAAGGCAGATAACATCTCCATTCTTCTCCTCCCTACCTACAGACAACGTCTTAAACAGGAAAAACAGTTTTTTCGACCAGTTCAAAAATGGAGTGAGCAATCCATTACTACTCTCCAAGACTGCTTTGAAACCACAGACTGGGAAATGTTCCGTGTTGCAGCAGGTGACAATATTGATGAATACACTGACTCTGTCTCAGCATTCATCACCAAGTGCATAGATGATGTCGTTCCACGGGACCTGTCAAGACCTTCCCCAACCAAAAGCCCTGGGTTAACGGTAATGTCCATGCCAAGCTTGTAGCATGGTCCTCTGCCTATAACTCTGGGGACCCGGAGGCTCTGAGGAGGGCCAGATATGACCTACGGAAAGCCATCAGAGATGCTAAAAAAGACTACAGGGACAAATTGGAGTCCAATTACAGCTCCGACCCCAGACGCATGTGGAGTGGACTCCGGCAGATAACAGAGTACAAAGGCAGGAAGAGCTGCGACACCCACCCCCCCGCCTCACTCCCCGACGAGCTCAAGACCTTCTTTGCATGGTTTGAAGTGGCCAACATCACCCCGGAAAAGCTGGCTGAGAACCCAGACGACTGAACTCTGACCCTGGATGTGGCTGACGTAAGGAGAGCTTTTAAAAGACTGAACCCGCGGAAGTCTCCAGGGCCAGATGGTATTCCAGGCCGTGTTCTAAGAGGATGCGCCGACCAGCTTGCGGGGGTATTTACCTCCATATTCAACCTCTCCCTAACACAGTCTGCAGTTCCCTCCTGCTTCAAGCAGGCCACCATTATCCCGGTTCCAAAAAAACCTGACATTACCTGCCTAAATGACTACCGCCCAGTAGCACTAACCTCAATCATCATGAAGTGCTTCGAGCGGCTGCTCAAAACTCATATCTGCACCGCCCTTCCGGACACCTTGGACCCCCTACAATTTGCATACCGCCCCAACAGATCTACAGACGATGCAATCACACTGACGGCACACACCGCATCTCTCACATTTGGAAAAAGGGAACACATACGTGAGGATGCTGTTTGTGGACTACAGCTCAGCATTCAACACTATTGTTCCTGCTAAGCTCATTTCCAAGCTCAGGATCCTGGGTTTTAACTCCTCCCTTTGCAACTGGATCCTGGACTTCCTAATGAGAAGACCCCAGATGGTGAGAATGGGCAACCTCACCTCCTCCACAATGACAGGAAGCAGCAGAGGGAGGGTCCTGCCCCCATACACATCGATGGAGCTGAAGTCGAGAGAGTTTCAGAGTTCAAGTTCCTCGGTGTGTTCATCAGCGACAACCTCACATGGTCCAGACAGACAATCTCGGCAACAAAAACTGCCCAAAAGCGCCTATACTTCCTGAGGAGACTCAAGAAGTTTGGCATGCCTGTCAGGATTTTAATAAACTTCTACAGGTGCACCATTGAGAGCATCTTCTCAGGCTGCATTACAGCCTGGTACGGCAGCTGCTCCGCTGCTGATCGTAAGGCCCTTCAGAGGGTGGTGAAGTCAGCGGAGCGCATCATTGGCTGCTGCCTCCCCTTCGTGCAAGGAATCTACAATAAGCAATGCCTTAGGAAAACAAAGAACATTCTCAAAGACCACAGCCACCCAGGCCGTGAACTTTTCTCACTACTGCCGTCTGGTAGACGTTACCGTAGCATCAAGGCACGGACAACCAGACTTAAAAACAGTTTCTTTCCCCAGGCCATTCGGCTGCTCAACATGGAACACAGACACTGATCGCAAATCGTCTGTTGAGCACCAACACTCTCTGGTCACTTTATGCTCTCTACATCTGATGTAGCAGAATTCAATGCACCTTTAAAAGCAATTTTCCATGCCAAATCTATAATTTTTACTACTTCTACTGTTGTACATTTTCCAGATCACTGCTCAGTACATAGCATTTTATTATTATTATTACTATTGTCATGATTATTTAAAAATTTCTTTATATTGTTGTATTTCTTTTTTTTAAGCCCACTGCATAGATGCGCCGTGCCATGTCAAAAGAATTTCTCTGCATAGGATGATGTATGTTATTCGATGCATATGATAAATAAACAACTTTGACTTTGACTTTGACTATTTGCATGTGTTGTGTTTATGCTGCTTGTTGTGGTCTATTTGCATGCTTTTTCTTAGTGTTATGTGTTATGGTTTATTCGCGTGAGTTTTCTTAGTTTTGCGTGTTGTGGTTTATTTTTCACGTGTTTTTTTTTGTTCCATGATGTGGACTTCTTTCATGCGTTTTTCTTTTTGTTGCGTGTTGCAGTCTTTTTGCATGCATTTTCTTTTTGTTGCATTTTGTGGCCTCTCAGGGCCACCGTAACAATGGGTTCTCTGACTTTCCACGGACCTCCTGCACCAGAAAGCGTAAATTGGCATAACTGGGTTTAGATAAATTAAGCTTATCTATCCTGCCACGTCGCTCGAACATGACTCCTTGTGTGCCTGTAAATTCTATCGCGGAAGTATAGGAGACATGGGTAACTGCAACCCTGGAGCCTCTCTGAAATAGGTGTGACGGGAGAAACTGGGTGTTACATGAGAAACTGGGTGTTACAGGAGAAACTGGGTGTTACAGGAGAAACTGGGGTATATTTTGCTCGCTATTCGTTGAGCTAGCCAGAGCGAGAAGGGTATGAAGTCACCCTAATCCTAACCCTAACCTTAACCCCAATAATGGTATATTTGATTACAGTTAACATGTTTACTAAGACATCTTCTATCACCGATAGGTTGTGAATTTCACAAAAACACAACATCTCTTATAAACTGAGAGACAATTTTAATCACCAATCACAGAGAGCTTTAAACCGCTCCCGAAGTGCACACATGCTCCTGTCACTCCCACTTTATGCTCCTGTCATACCCAGTTTCTCCCGTCACACACTCAAGCAGGTTGGCCTCATGTGGTTGGATGAGTTATGTGAGCTTCCCTCACAATTCCACAGATCTGTCCAAGGAGTTGCGGAGGTTAGTGGGAATTGGGGAGGAAAATGGGGAAAAAATATTATAAAAAATGTGTTTAAACAACTGTTAAATGTTCAACAGTTGTTTAAACAGGCAAGTTGACTAAGATTTTTTTTATAGTAACCGTCTTGGAGAAATTAGGGTCAACTGTCTTGCTCACAGACAAAATGACAGAGGTCAGGGATTTAAACAAGGTTCCTTACTGACAATAGACAGATTGCCACACATTAAGATGATGCACAGCAGTGAGCACACATCCAAGTCTATCCAAGTTGTGACAGGAAATGACTGCAGTGCGGTGTCTCTTAATTGGAGTTGTGCTGGCCAGCAGATGGTTACAGGAAACTCATATGTGGCCTCATTGGCTGCTCGATGAGCCAGTTTAAACCACACCTGAACCCAGCCTTTCACACATTTAGCAAAATGCCCAAGTGGACTATACATTTGTGATTACAAGACTACTAGACATCTCTTTTAATGTTGCATTTGGATGACGTGACAATTTTCATGTACTTCAGATGTCAAATCCACTGTGGAAATGTAACGATATGACCATGAAAAACTCACTGCAACACAAGCATAATGCCTTTTAGCACAAATAGTCTATTGAACAGTCAACTAAAAAGTTCTCACTAGATAATAAAGACCAGGTCAGGTGTCAGAGAGGTCACCATTAGGCAAGGCAAGGCAAGTTTATTTATATAGCACATTTCATACACAATGGCAATTCAAGGTGCTTTACATAAACAGGAAAACATAAACATTTAAAACAGTTAAAATTAAAGCAATTAAAATAAAAGTGAAACAGTTAGAAAAATAGTATAGTTTAAGAAATAAAACAGACTGAATGAACCATATAAAATATAGTGCAATCGGTTCGGACTTAGCACAGAATTCATTCAGTAAAAGCGTAGCTAAACAATTACTGCTTTCAGAAAAATGTTTGACTAAAAGCACCAATGTTATGTTGACAATCCATGAAGAGGTACAGATCTTTGATCACTGATTGTAAACGTTGCACAGTAGAACCAACATTTTTTTTTACATTTAGTCATATATCATGTACAGATATCTGGTCCATTTCATCTAACCCTATATAAAGTATATAGATTTGCACATACAAAACCCTTTTACACATTCAGCAGAAACTGGGAGGTGAACAAAAATAATTTGTTATTCACAAATTCCAGACTACATCTCTGAGGTGTATTATGTACAAAAGGCTTTGTTCTTGATGTATTTGATCTATTCAGACCCCTATTTGGCATCCAAGCTGGGATACATCACACATAACCATCCTCCTGTGTAACCTCAATAGCATGTGCTACACACCACATGCCAAATATTTTCTCACATCAAGTTTCAAATGTAATACATGCAGATAATTGTGCCAAATGACAGGTTATCTGCCTAAATAAAGCATTATTTCCATTTCCTCAATGTATTCGAAACCTGTGTCCCTGTCGACTAGGTTTATGAGGCATTCTCTGGGCGAGCGTCAGTGGGTAGGTAGTGAAATGGCAGCCCCAGGGAGCAAAGGATCATGGACCGTGGTGGAGGGCACAGAGGCCATTGATGAGTTATTAGATAGACTTAATGGAAAGGCAACCAGATATGGCGGACACACCTGCTTCTCAACAACACTGGGGCAGTACATTTCCAGGAATTTCCCTAGGATATGTGTATATTCCGAGCTGGACTTGAAACTGTTTTTCATGTTATTATTACTTTGAGACCCACATTTTAACAACTGAGTACATTCTTCCTTTTGAAAGTCTCAGTTTTCTCAGTTTTCGTGTTTGTGCTAGTTTTTTGGAGTGGACTGGCAAAAACAAAAAAGTGATGACTATTACATGTTTGAGAACCAAAAGCCCTGCGCACAAGCCAGGCATGGAGAATTGATGGTACACACTAAACAAGCAGCGTGACACAATTTGAATTTGTTGGCAATGTCCAATGTGTGCAAGCCATATCTTATAACGTCAAGGCAATAACCTTATTTTACTAGACATTTTCGAAACAACAAAATATATATATATATATATACACACATACATATATATATTCATAGTTAGAGGTCCCAGTCATCACAACCATCACATTCAACATGTATTATCCAACAACTGTTTAGAGGCATCAATTTAATATTTGGATTTTTCTAATATTTTTTTTATGCAAATCCCCAAATCTCTTTTTACATTACAAGGACAATATATTGACAGAAATGATCAGATGGCTCAGTGGCAAGGGAGTCAGTCTTGTAGTTGAAAGGTTGCTGGTTTGATTCCCTACTGTGCCAAATGTTGTGTCCTTGGGCAAGGCACTTTACCCTAAGTTACTCCAGGGGGATGTCCCTTTACTTACTGTAAGTCCACAGGATCTGCCAAGTGACTAAAATGTAAAATGTTCAGTGACTGCTAAAATTTAAATGGTCAGGACTGCTCTATAGTGATTTTAATATTGAAATTATTTTAAAGTAGTTGTTTACAGTTTCATAATGTCTGTGAAATTATTTATATTGTCTTATAATATGAGTGAAATAGATTTTCTTCCTAAAATTAAAAAAGTATTTCTTTGAATTAGTCGCTATAGCTTATATATTGTACATTCCATTCCCTGCACTTCATGGCATATAATTGAGAGACTTGCCATTCTCTAGTTGTCAAATGAACATCATGTCATCAATGAGCTAAATAGCAGAGGATGTAATCCTAATTAGATAACCCTGACAGATATCCTTTAACAACAATTATGCTAATACTATAATTGTTCGTTTTTTTCCCCAGAACATGTTAGCATCCAGTTGCTAAGCAACAATTTGTAGTTTTATTTTTTCCAGAGGAAGCCAGTATACTATATATTCTCAAAGTCATTACATTCTGCAAATCTAATCAGCTTTAAAAAATGCACATACTGTATCATTATAACATTTACCTACCAATGATTGTCCTGACATCCCAGACATTTTTGAATTCCTGGTTACTTCCTAATGTTAATTATTGTAGATATTACACAAAATGCTAATGTTTTTTCATATATATTTATTTTCTTGAATAATAAAAAACAACTGCACATAAGACGGTTGAGTGGGAAAACATCAGGGCAAAATACATATTAGGTTACATTGCATTAGGAATGAATAACAGTTCCAACAGGTTCCAAAAGTGGATCCAAAAATTTCCTCAACCTCTAAACTCATGTAAATTCTATATATGCCCCAGATTATTCCCTTTAATAGTATGTCTACTGTTATGGTACAGCATATATTAGAGCCAATACATTGTGATCTGTAATGTAGTAAATTATATCTTCAGCTTAGGTATCATAATTAAAAGGCTAAACTAAAAACCAGCATTAACTAAGACCTCAGTGAAATCGTTTTTGGGGAAGACCAAGGTGCGAAGAGGTGCCTGTTGCAGACAAGTGCAGTAACTATATGTGTATTAGGTTAATAAAAAAAGAGTGCACTTCACTTGCCCATGTAAATAGAGGAGTGGTGATTGGAGTTAGCTTACCCGTTATGAAACTCACAAAGGAGTCTAACAAATAATGTTCCAGCAGCAGAGAGCCCTGTATTACACTGCTGGTTTGCTTCTAAAGCTAAGCAGGGTCTGGCCTGGTTACTCCCTGGATGGGAGACCAGTGCTACTGGAAGTGGTGTTGGAGGGCCAGTAGAAGGCACTCTTCCCTCTGGTCTAAAGATCATTCCCAATGCCCCAGGGCAGTGATGGGGACATCTGCCCTGCGTAGGGTGCCATTTTTGGATGGGACATTAAATGGGTGTCCTGGCTCTCTGTGGTTACTAAAGATCCCATGGCACTATTTGTAAGAGTAGAGGTGTAGCCCCTGTGTCCTGGACAGATTTCCAATCTGGCCCTCATACAATCATGGCAACCTAATCATCCCCAGCTTTCAATTGGCTCATTCGTTCATTCCCCTCTTCCCTCCTTCTCCCCAGGTTGTTGCTGCAAATGAGAAAGTGTTCTCAGTCAACTTGCCTGGTAAAATAAAGGTTGAACTAAAACTAATTCTTCACCATGTAGTCATGTTGATTTTATTTGATAATTGTGGATGATATAAACCTTGCTAGTGAGCTAAGTTGGTCACTTGCCCCAAAAGATAAATCACGGGCAATCAAAATGCATCTGTTTTCACTTCCAATGAGGGGAAGTGGCAAAGGCAAGTGTTTACAGTAAAACAATGTTTTCCCAGCCCTGTCATTTACATGCGACCTTGGCTATATCAGTGGAGGCAACATACGGCCCGCAGCCAAGATATGGCCCACAGGGCACTTTGATCTGGCCCCCAAGCAATTAATAAAATCACCTGAAAGTCGATTGATGCTCAAGAGCAGGGGTGGGCAATTATTTTGGCTTGAGGGCCACATTGAGCTATTGAAACCAAGTGAAGGGCCACATTTTATAGCGATACATGAAAAATAGGCAATGTTATTTTATTAAATTAACCCCGCCCCCTACACAGTTACGTGCGTATCCTACAGAACATTCAATGTTTTGTTACACCATTTCCTTTTTTGACTGTAATGTTTTTAGTTTACCAAAATATAATCAGTGAAAAGTACCAAACTTTGTGACGCGACATCTCCGGCTGTCAATAATCCACATTAAAGAACCACTCCTCCTTATTTGTATTGGCATTATTTTATCAGCGGAACCCCCTCTTTCCAACCATATTGGTACCATGTTTGTATTATGCAGGATGATGTCCTACATCATTGCAGCGTTGCTATTTTGTTATTTTCACGTCCTAATTCCTGTCTGTAATGTGTTTAGTAAAAAAGGCAAAAGTAAAAAAAACATGACTGACTTTGAGGCGCGATAGCTCCAGCTCTGACATGGATGAGCCAACACTCATTCTTTTCGGCTGATCTTCATCTTTCCAACGTTACCAAGCTTTAGTTGCTAGCGTATAGACTTCGCGAGATAATTGCAATAATATTGAGCTTCACACTCTACAGTGTCGGGAGACTGTGGAGGGTAAAAACGCCTCGTGGGCCAGATGAAAGGCCGTAGTTTGCCCACCTCTGCTCAAGAGTGTCAAAGCATCATATCTCCCGAACTAGGGATGAACTACTCCACTTCCTGTGGTTGGAGTCGATTCCCTCGACCAAGACTCAACATATTTGTTAAACTAACTGTGATGAACTTCACCTTACTCAATAACACATATCTTTCTGTCCAGAAACATATAAATTATTATCTCATTCAGTGGCATATGAGCTAAAAGCTGAATCTTAATCACCCCATCATAGCAGTGCCCATTTTTCCCAAGTGAGGGACGCAAAATATCTTTGAATGCCTGGGCAGTGGGCAACGTTTATTACCATTTGCTCCACCAGCATCATCAAACATTAATCACATAGCTAATTACAGTACAAATAGCAGTTAGGACTGAGTTTCACTATATTGCATGCAAATGTAGTCTAATGAATGAATCTCTATGTTAAAAGGAATTGCTGGTTTTCACAGCAATGACAGCATCCGAGCTGTGCAAGTTGGACCCAAAAAGCTTGCAGAGCTAAATTTATGTCCCTGCTAGGCTACCTAGGACCTTGCTTTTTAAACTTGGCTACCAGGCTTCTTAATCAGTCTGTTGCACTGGTGTGTTGTTTTTTATTCTATTTTTCTCCCTCCAGTGCTTTTTAAAGTAAAATCCCTTTCTTATTGAAGAGACATTCTACAACCCAAATATACATCTAAATTGATAAACACTGTAAATAACATGCATTACAGGTATATCAAATACTCCTTTCCTACAAATTACTTTGCCTGACTCCATTAATATTTGTCTTTTTTTCATTGCACAACAGTTTCAAGACACAGACTGGCTGGCCAAACTGTTTTAAAATGGTTTCCTACCTTTGGAAATTAATCAAATTCACTTACTATTTGTTTTAGAACTTATACAGTAGCTACTTTATGTCACAATGCCTATTTTGTTCCTCTCGTCACGTAATTTCTTTTCTCAAACAATTGCACTTTATTTGGTTGTGAGTTTAAAGGTACAATATGTAATATCAATCAAAACAATAACAAAATACATACTTTGCATTGAAAGAAAACATCACTATACATATATTATATATATTTCTTAGTTGTGTACTTACATTATCCTAAATGTTTCCACCAACTTTCAAATCCAGATAAATTTGTAATTTAATTTGAAGACACGGGACGTTTCTTTTTGTCGCCC